>NW_024121876.1:17050531-17218678 GCF_016745375.1 Pimephales promelas | reverse complement strand
GGGTAACACTGTCGTTTTTTTTCGGGTCGAAATTTTGAATTTTGATATCTCAGCTCTGGAAGGGTCTAGATCATCCATTTTTTGCACTCAGGTCAAAGTCTCACAGCCTCTATCATAATCCAGAGTTTTGAGAAGATTGGAGAAACTTAATTTTTCGCCCAAAAATGAAAAAAAACGAAAGGGTAACACTGTCGTTTTTTTTTTCGGGTCGAAATTTGAATTTCGATATCTCAGCTCTGGAAGGTCTAGAGCCTCATTTTTGCACTCAGGTCAAAGTCTGCTGCCCTCTATCAGAATCCAGAGTTTTGAGAAGATTGGAGAAACTTAATTTTTCGCCCAAAAAATGAAAAAAACGAAAGGGGTAACACTGTCGTTTTTTTTTTTCGGGTCGAAATTTTGAATTTCGATATCTCAGCTCTGGAAGGGTCTAGAGCCTCCATTTTTGCACTCAGGTCAAAGTCTACACCCTCTATCATAATCCAGAGTTTTGAGAAGATTGGAGAAACTTAATTTTTCGCCCAAAAAATGAAAAAAAACGAAAGGGTAACACTGTCGTTTTTTTTTGGGTCGAAATTTTGAATTTGATATCTCAGCTCTGGAAGGGTCTAGAGCTCCATTTTTGCACTCAGGTCAAGTCTCACTGCCCTCTATCATAATCCAGAGTTTTGAGAAGATTGGAGAAACTTAATTTTTCGCCCAAAAATGAAAAAAAACGAAAGGGGTAACACTGTCGTTTTTTTTTCGGGTCGAAATTTTGAATTTCGATATCTCAGCTCTGGAAGGTCTAGATCCTCCATTTTTGCACTCAGGTCAAAGTCACTGCCTCTATCAGAATCCAGAGTTTTGAGAAGATTGGAGAAACTTAATTTTTCGCCCAAAATGAAAAAAAACGAAAGGGGTAACACTGTCGTTTTTTTTTCGGGTCGAAATTTAGAATTTTGATATCTCAGCTCTGGAAGGGTCTAGAGCCTCCATTTTTGCACTCAGGTCAAAGTCTCGTGGCCTCTATCAGAATCCAGAGTTTTGAGAAGATTGGAGAAACTTAATTTTTCGCCCAAAAATAAAAAAAAAACGAAAGGTAACACTGTCGTTTTTTTTTCGGTCGAAATTTTGAATTTCATATCTCAGCTCTGGAAGGGTCTAGAGCCTCCATTTTTGCACTCAGGTCAAAGTCTCATGGCCCTCTATCAGAATCCAGAGTTTTGAGAAGATTGGGAAACTTAATTTTTCGGCCAAAAAAAAAAAACGAAAGGGGTAACACTGTCGTTTTTTTTTTTCGGGTCGAAATTTTGAATTTTGATATCTCAGCTCTGGAAGGGTCTAGAGCCTCCATTTTTGCACTCAGGTCAAAGTCTCACAGCCCTCTATCATAATCCAGAGTTTTGAGAAGATTGGAGAAACTTAATTTTTCGCCCAAAAATGAAAAAAAAACGAAAGGGGTAACACTGTCGTTTTTTTTTCGGGTCGAAATTTTGAATTTCGATATCTCAGCTCTGGAAGGGTCTAGAGCCCTCATTTTTGCACTCAGGTCAAAGTCTCTGCCCTCTATCAGAATCCAGAGTTTTGAGAAGATTGGAGAAACTTAATTTTTCGCCCAAAAATGAAAAAAACGAAAGGGGTAACACTGTCGTTTTATTTTCGGGTCGAATTTTGAATTTCGATATCTCAGCTCTGGAAGGGTCTAGAGCCTCCATTTTTGCACTCAGGTCAAAGTCTCAAGCCCCTATCATAATCCAGAGTTTTGAGAAGATTGGAGAAACTTAATTTTTCGCCCAAAATGAAAAAAAAGAAAGGGGTAACACTGTCGTTTTTTTTTTGGGTCGAAATTTGAATTTGATATCTCAGCTCTGGAAGGGTCTAGAGCATCCATTTTTGCACTCAGGTCAAAGTCTCACTGCCCTCTATCATAATCCAGAGTTTTGAGAAGATTGGAGAAACTTAATTTTTCGCCAAAAATGAAAAAAACGAAAGGGGTAACACTGTCGTTTTTTTTTCGGGTCGAAATTTTGAATTTTGATATCTCAGCTCTGGAAGGGTCTAGAGCCTCCATTTTTGCACTCAGGTCAAAGTCTCGTGGCCCTCTATCATAGAATCCAGAGTTTTGAGAAGATTGGAGAAACTTAATTTTTCGCCCAAAAATGAAAAAAAACGAAAGGGGTAACACTGTCGTTTTTTTTTTCGGGTCGAAATTTTGAATTTTGATATCTCAGCTCTGGAAGGGTCTAGAGCCTCCATTTTTGCACTCAGGTCAAAGTCTCGTGGCCCTCTATCAGAATCCAGAGTTTTGAGAAGATTGGAGAAACTTAATTTTTCGCCCAAAAATGAAAAAAAAACGAAAGGGGTAACACTGTCGTTTTTTTTTTCGGGTCGAAATTTTGAAGTTTGATATCTCAGCTCTGGAAGGGTCTAGATCATCCATTTTTGCACTCAGGTCAAAGTCTCATGGCCCTCTATCAGAATCCAGAGTTTTGAGAAGATTGGGGATACTTAATTTTTCGGCCAAAAATGAAAAAAAACGAAAGGGGTAACACTGTCGTTTTTTTTTTTTTCGGGTCGAAATTTTGAATTTTGATATCTCAGCCCTGGAAGGGTCTAGATCATCAATTTTTGCACTCAGGTCAAAGTCTCACAGCCCTCTATCATAATCCAGAGTTTTGAGAAAATTGGAAAAACTTAATTTTTCGCCCAAAAATGAAAAAAAAAACGAAAGTGGTAACACTGTCGTTTTTTTTTCGAGTCGAAATTTTGAGTTTCGATATCTTAGCTCTGGAAGGGTCTAGAGCCCTCATTTTTGCACTCAGGTCAAAGTCTCGCTGCCCTCTATCAGAATCCAGAGTTTTGAGAAGATTGGAGAAACTTAATTTTTCGCCCAAAAATGAAAAAAACGAAAGGGAAACACTGTCGTTTTTTTTTTCTGGTCGAAATTTTGAATTTCGATATCTCAGCTCTGGAAGGGTCTAGAGCCTCCATTTTTGCACTCAGGTCAAAGTCTCACAGCCCTCTATCATAATCCAGAGTTTTGAGAAGATTGGAGAAACTTAATTTTTCGCCCAAAAATGAAAAAAAACGAAAGGGTAACAATGTCGTTTTTTTTTGGGTCGAAATTTTGAAGTTTGATATCTCAGCTCTGGAAGGGTCTAGAGCCTCCATTTTTGCACTCAGGTCAAAGTCTCACTGCCCTCTATCATAATCCAGAGTTTTGAGAAGATTGGAGAAACTTAATTTTTCGCCCAAAAATGAAAAAAACGAAAGGGGTAACACTGTCGTTTTTTTTTCGGGTCGAAATTTAGAATTTTGATATCTCAGCTCTGGAAGGGTCTAGAGCCTCCATTTTTGCACTCAGGTCAAAGTCTCGTGGCCCTCTATCATAATCCAGAGTTTTGAGAAGATTGGAGAAACTTAATTTTTTCGCCCAAAAATGAAAAAAAACGAAAGGGGTAACACTGTCGTTTTTTTTTCGGGTCGAAATTTTCAAGTTTGATATCTCAGCTCTGGAAGGGTCTAGATCATCCATTTTTGCACTCAGGTCAAAGTCTCACAGCCCTCTATCATAATCCAGAGTTTTGAGAAGATTGGAGAAACTTAATTTTTCGCCCAAAAATGAAAAAACGAAAGGGGTAACACTGTCTTTTTTTTTTCGGGTCGAAATTTAGAATTTTGATATCTCAGCTCTGGAAGGGTCTAGAGCCTCCATTTTTGCACTCAGGTCAAAGTCTCGTGGCCCTCTATCAGAATCCAGAGTTTTGAGAAGATTGGAGAAACTTAATTTTTCGCCCAAAAATGAAAAAAAACGAAAGGGGTAACACTGTCTTTTTTTTTCGGGTCGAAATTTTGAATTTTGATATCTCAGCCCTGGAAGGGTCTAGATCATCAATTTTTGCACTCAGGTCAAAGTCTCACAGCCCTCTATCATAATCCAGAGTTTTGAGAAAATTGGAAAAACTTAATTTTTCGCCCAAAAATGAAAAAAAAACGAAAGTGGTAACACTGTCGTTTTTTTTTCGAGTCGAAATTTTGAGTTTCGATATCTTAGCTCTGGAAGGGTCTAGAGCCCTCATTTTTGCACTCAGGTCAAAGTCTCGCTGCCCTCTATCAGAATCCAGAGTTTTGAGAAGATTGGAGAAACTTAATTTTTCGCCCAAAAATGAAAAAACGAAAGGGATAACACTGTCGTTTTTTTTTTTCTGGTCGAAATTTTGAATTTCGATATCTCAACTCTGGAAGGGTCTAGATCATCCATTTTTGCACTCAGGTCAAAGTCTCACAGCCCTCTATCATAATCCAGAGTTTTGAGAAGATTGGAGAAACTTAATTTTTCGCCCAAAAATGAAAAAAAACGAAAGGGGTAACAATGTCGTTTTTTTTTGGGTCGAAATTTTGAAGTTTGATATCTCAGCTCTGGAAGGGTCTAGATCATCCATTTTTGCACTTAGGTCAAAGTCTCACTGCCCTCTATCATAATCCAGAGTTTTGAGAAGATTGGAGAAACTTAATTTTTCGCCCAAAAATGAAAAAAACGAAAGGGGTAGCACTGTCGTTTTTTTTTCGGGTCGAAATTTAGAATTTTGATATCTCAACTCTGGAAGGGTCTAGAGCCTCCATTTTTGCACTCAGGTCAAAGTCTCGTGGCCCTCTATCATAATCCAGAGTTTTGAGAAGATTGGAGAAACTTAATTTTTTCGCCCAAAATGAAAAAAAAAACGAAAGGGGTAACACTGTCGTTTTTTTTTCGGGTCGAAATTTTCAAGTTTGATATCTCAGCTCTGGAAGGGTCTAGATCATCCATTTTTGCACTCAGGTCAAAGTCTCAGAGCCCTCTATCATAATCCAGAGTTTTGAGAAGATTGGAGAAACTTAATTTTTCGCCCAAAAATGAAAAAAAACGAAAGGGGTAACACTGTCTTTTTTTTTCGGGTCGAAATTTAGAATTTTGATATCTCAGCTCTGGAAGGGTCTAGAGCCTCCATTTTTGCACTCAGGTCAAAGTCTCGTGGCCCTCTATCAGAATCCAGAGTTTTGAGAAGATTTGAGAAACTTAATTTTTCGCCCAAAAATGAAAAAAAAACGAAAGGGCCACTGTCGTTTTTTTTTCGGGTCGAAATTTAGAATGTTGATATCTCAGCTCTGGAAGGGTCTAGAGCCTCCATTTTTGCACTCAGGTCAAAGTCTCGTGGCCCTCTATCAGAATCCAGAGTTTTGAGAAGATTGGAGAAACTTAATTTTTCGCCCAAAAATGAAAAAAAAACGAAAGGGGTAACACTGTCGTTTTTTTTTCGGGTCGAAATTTTGAGTTTCGATATCTCAGCTCTGGAAGGGTCTAGAGCATTCATTGTTGCACTCAGGTCTAAGTCTTATGGCCCTCTATCAGAATCCAGAGTTTCAAGAAGATTGGGGATACTTAATTTTTCGCCCCCCCCAAAAAAAACGTAAGGGGTAGTAACATTGTCGTTTTTTTTTTTTCTGGTCGAAATTTTGAAGTTTGATATCTCAGCTCTGGAAGGGTCTAGATCATCCATTTTTGCACTCAGGTCAAAGTCTCACAGCCCTCTATCATAATCCAGAGTTTTGAGAAGATTGGAGAAACTTAATTTTTCACCCAAAAATGAAAAAAAACGAAAGGGGTAACACTGTCTTTTTTTTCGGGTCGAAATTTAGAATTTTGATATCTCAGCTCTGGAAGGGTCTAGAGCCTCCATTTTTGCACTCAGGTCAAAGTCTCATGGCCCTCTATCAGAATCCAGAGTTTTGAGAAGATTGGGGATACTTAATTTTTCGCCCAAAAATGAAAAAAACGAAAGGGGTAACACTGTCGTTTTTTTTTTTCGGGTCGAAATTTAGAATTTTGATATCTCAGCTCTGGAAGGGTCTAGATCATCCAATTTTGCACTCAGGTCAAAGTCTCACAGCCCTCTATCAGAATCCAGATTTTTGAGAAGATTGGAGAAACTTAATTTTTCGCCCAAAAATGAAAAAAACGAAAGGGGTAACACTGTCGGTTTTTTTTTCGGGTCGAAATTTTGAGTTTCGATATCTCAGCTCTGGAAGGGTCTAGAGCCTCCATTGTTGCACCCAGGTCAAAGTCTCGTGGCCCTCTATCAGAATCCAGAGTTTTGAGAAGATTGGAGAAACTTAATTTTTTGCCCAAAAATGAAAAAAAAAAACGAAAGGGGTAACACTGTCGTTTTTTTTTCGGGTCGAAATTTTCAAGTTTGATATCTCAGCTCTGGAAGGGTCTAGATCATCAATTTTTGCACTTAGGTCAAAGTCTCACTGCCCTCTATCATAATCCAGAGTTTGGAGAAGATTGGAGAAACTTAATTTTTCGCCCAAAAATGAAAAAAAAAACGAAAGGGGTAACACTGTCGTTTTTTTTTCGGGTTGAAATTTTCAAGTTTGATATCTCAGCTCTGGAAGGGTCTACTCTAGATCATCCATTTTTGCACTCAGGTCAAAGTCTCACAGCCCTCTATCATAATCCAGAGTTTTGAGAAGATTGGAGAAACTTAATTTTTCGCCCAAAAATGAAAAAAAACGAAAGGGGTAACACTGTCTATTTTTTCGGGTCGAAATTTAGAATTTTGATATCTCAGCTCTGGAAGGGTCTAGAGCCTCCATTTTTGCACTCAAGTCAAAGTCTCCCAACCCTCTATCATAATCCAGAGTTTCAAGAAGATTTGAGAAACTTAATTTTTCGCCCAAAAATGAAAAAAAAAACGAAAGGGGTAACACTGTCGTTTTTTTTTTTTTGGTCGAATTTTGAGTTTCTCTGATCTTCTTGAAACTGTGGATTCTGATAGAGGGCCATGGGACTTAGACCTGAGTGCAAAAATGGAGGCTCTAGACCCTTCCAAAGCTGAGATATTGAGATACCACGTAGCATTTATGCCATTATAAATATCTCAATATCCCAGCTCTGGAAGGGTCTAGAGCCTCCATTTTTGCACTCAGGTCTAAGCCCCATGGCCCTCTATCAGAATCCAGAGTTTCAAGAAGATTGAAGAAATGTATTTTTTTCGCACCAAAAAAAAAAAAAAAAAAAAAACGACAGGGGTAACACTGTCGTTTTGTTTTTGTTTTTTTTGGTCGAAATTGAGTTTCTCTGATCTTCTTGAAACTCTGGATTCTGATAGAGGGCCATGGGGCTTAGACCTGAGTGCAAAAATTGAGGCTCTAGATATATCAACCCGGTCACACTAAATGCTCTGCGAACTCTGCGAGGAAAAGACTGTCATTATAGAACACTAGTGAAGACATTAGGCATATTAGGCATGACACAATAGTTTCAAAAAGCATCAAAGGAAGTGAATCAGATGAGTTTGTGATCACGGCATGTAGATTCAGACCTTCACCGATGAAGGTTTGTTATTTCAGGATGACTTGAATGAGGTTAAAAGATGAAAGAGATTGTGACTGAGCATGAAGAACTTTCTTTCTGAGTGTCCTTAATTTATTTTATTCATTCGATCTTTTGGGCCAATATGAGTTTGTTTTTTCGACCATAAGAGACATTCCTACAGGGAACCTACTGTTTATCTGTGTATGTAAATATATTAATGACATACTAATATACTCCTTGTAAGAACTAGAGGTCTGGAAGTGTTTTTTTTTTTTTTTTTTTTTGGTTTTATATACTTTACAGAGTCTGGAAGTATTATTTTTCTTCATTTACTGCTGCCCAGAAGAATCTCCGTAACATATGCAAATGTTTCACAAGACAAAATAAAAGAAATCACACAAATAAACAAAATCACACAACCTTTTTTGGAGTGTTTGCACACCCTTGAATCCCTAAATCATCCAAACTGGACATTAACAATTATAGCCATTGTATACTTTCAAACAAAAATTGTACAACAGCAGTCACTGGGTTAGTTTTGTTATTAAATATAAGCGTCTATTTACTAATATGCAGCCTTTAGGTGCAAATAAGGTACACAACTGTTAAAAAATTTGGGGTCAATAAGATTTTTCTTTTTTCTTTGATAGAAAATACTTTTACTCAGCAAGGATACAATAAATTGAATGAGTTAAAACAGGTAAAAGTTACAAAAGATTTCTGTTTAAAATTAATTCTATACTTTTAAACTCTATTCATCAAAAAAAAAAATCCTGAAAAAAAGTATCACGGATACCACAAAAATAATATCAGCATATTAGAATGATTTCTGAAGAATGAGACTGAAGAGTGAAGACTGTGATTGAGAAGGAAACAATTAAGAACCAATAGTACAGGATAATGAGTGAAGATTAAGTTATTTTATCTTCCAGAATAAATGTGAACATGTTGTCAAAAAGTTTCCTCAGGACAGTATGTATGTATGTACGGCCAAGTATGTATGTATATATATATATATATATATATACTGTATATATATATATAGATTAGTGACTATATATATATATATATATATATATATATATACATACATACTTGGCCGTTTTGAGTAAGAATAATTCAATGATTTATTCATAATCAAGAACTGAAAACAGAGAGAAAGAAAAGCCTGATTAAACACCACAAACCAGACAACTGTGCTAGATCATAAAAAAGGCACATCTAAAGGCTAAATTAGCAGATATTAAACAGAAATGTGCACACGGAGTCTTTTCCACTCTCACGTCTCAATTAAACTCTGAGCTGACTCCACACTTTCCTTGGAAACAATGGCAGCCTGACTTTTATTTCCCCCCAGGCCCAGACACTAAAGTGTAGAAGTGTGGCCATGTACAATGAGCTACAATAAAAGGATGAATGCATGAGACACAATCCCGCTCATGGGGCACGAGGCCATCCGCATTTCCATGACTGAGAGAGAGGGGAAGAGTGGCCACACAAGTGATAAATTCCATCAGAGGATTTCCTGAATTTAATTTTCCCATCTAAAAGGCTTATGACTGCAGCTCAACAAGCCATTATTTCAGCTCCACGAAGATGACAACATGCACTGGTAGGCACGCACACACAAATACACACTGCACCATCAACTGACCCAAAAGTTTTCAAGCCAATAACTCACGTTACGTGTTGTTTCCTATGAGCAGGGTCCATGAGCCGCAGTGTGTCTCTGATCACACCCACTTTCACCTCCTCATCTACTGGACTCGGTACATATTCATACACACCAGGTGACACCTGTAACATACAGTATGGTGTCAATGATCAGCATATTAACAAACTCATGTTTACATCCTCAGTCTGTAAACAAAAGTGCAGTCAATGTTTGTTGGGGGTTACTTAGTAAGATTCTTTTATGTTTTTAGTAAAAAAAAAAATTATGTTTTAGTTTTTGTTGGTTGGTTAGTCTTGTGCTAAGCAAGGCTACATTTATTTGATCAAACAGAGAAAAAACAGATCTATTATGAAATACTATTACAATTTAAAGGCACACTATGCAGGAATTCAGTTTTTGTCAAACAGCGACCCCTAGAGTCACTACGGAGTACTTGTATTTAGTGTTCCTGTGATAAATACCACTCGCGCAGAGCGTCTCTGCCATAGAGCACAGTATTAGTATGGTGTTCCTAATAATCCTTTAGGTGAGTGTGTGTGTGTGTGTATATATATATATATATATATATATACACACACACTGCTTTTTTTTACAGTTGCTTTTTTTACAGGATACTATATATTTTCTGTCACTACTGATCAGTTTAATTCATCCTTGCTAAATAAAAGTATTAATTTCTTGAACAAGTAAATATTACTGACCCCAGATTTTTTTTAACAGTAGTGTATATACAGTGTTTGTTTTTTTTTTTTGTTTTTTTTTTTGGACATGTACCATTGTACCATGATGATATAATCTATAATCTTTACAACAGTTCTGCCACAGTACCTGTTTATTTCATATCATGTTCAAAGAACCTCACCTCCTGCTCGTGTTCAATCCTCATGCTGGGATTGGCATTGACCTCTAGTAAAACAGGCTTCAAGTTCTTCATCAGCAGGATATCAAAACCCAGGATCTAAAATTGGGACACATCATCTTCTGTTATTTAGATTTTAATGACTTTGAAAACCAGCGATTTGCAGAGGATTAGGGGTCGCCTGCTGAAGGAAAAACATAGTTAACAGCATATGGGTGTGTGCTGATTCTATGCATTTGAATGACCTGTATGTGGGACACCTAAATGCAAACCGCATCACAAACACAAAAGAATTCATTGTAAATATACCTGGAAACATGTCGGCCCTGGTTTTCCAGGCGGTATATCTGCCTGGTAATACACCTTCAGTTCAGGCACAAGTGCAATTACTGTCTTGATAACCAAAGCAATAATGTCTGACCAGACCTTCTTGATGTCCACTCCTTTAGATGCTATGCGATAGAGGACGCTAGAGAAGGTGCGTTTACTGCCCGTGCTGCAGCTGTCGGAGTGGACAAAGTTCCCGCTGTGCACATTCAGGGAATAGTTGGTAAGGTGCATAAAAACATGACTAAGGTTCTTCTGGCTGGGTTCTTGGTAGGGTTCTGTGCAGAACCTGGACAGACCCTCTTTAGCAATGTAGATCTCTAAAGGCTCCAACGAGCGGACCAGAACATAGAGCCGGATATCAAACTTCAACTTATCGATGAGCAGGGGTTTCTGGATATATTCTTGAACAACGGCTTGTTTGATCTGAGAACCTGAGATAGCCCGAAGGTCAGCAGGGTCACGGATGAGGTAGATGCCGTCGCCCTGGGATCCGCTGTCCGGTTTGACAATGAAAGTGGGTTTGAGGGTTGAATCGTTATCCTTCAGGAGACGAATCTTCCAAAAAAAAAAAAAAAAAAAAGAGGACAAAAGTAAAAGGTGCACAATCATTTGTTTTTCAAATATGCTTGCAAAAAAAAACAAGGAGCCTTTTGCCATCCTTTGCAAAGAATTAACCCTCATTTCTACTCTAAATTCTGTCCTTAATTATATATATCAACCAAAAGTGATAATTTAATTTAACATTATTAATAATTTTATTTTTGACTTTTCAGAATAGCTATAAATACATATAACTTACAAGTTATTTTGAGTAAACTATAAATAAAAGAAAAATCATTGTCTTACTAATGTGAGGGTCTGAAATGGTTAACATGAACACTATTTAGCGGTCTCCAGTTAAAGGAGTAGTTCACTTTTTAAAAAAACTTTTGCTGAAAATTTACTCACCCCCATGTCTTTCTTTCTTTCTTCAGTCGAAAAGAAATTAAGGTTTTTGATGAAAACATTCCAGGATTTTCTCCATATAATGGACTTCATTGGGAACCAAACGGTTCAAGGTCCAAATGAGAGTTTCATTGCAGCTTCAAAGGGCTTTAATAAGGATCTTATCTAGCGAAACCATCAGTCATTTAAAAAATAAATAAAAAAGTTTTATAAGCACAAATGCTCACCTTGATCTGTTCTATGATGAGCGTTCGTGACTCTCCTGTTCATCAAAATGAACAAATCTTTTTTAGAGTCATGACTCGAAGGGTCCTAGATAAGACCCTTATTCATCGTCTGGCGTCGTTTAAAGCCCTTTGAAGCTGCAATGAAACTCTCATTTGGACCTTGAACCGTTTGGTTCCCAATGAAGTCCATTATATGGAGAAAATCCTGGAATGTTTTCATCAAAAACCTTAATTTCTCTTCAACTGAAGACATGACATGGGGGTGAGTAAATTATCAGCAAAATTTTATTTATTTTTTTAAAGTGAACTACTCATTTAAAGAGCTCTGAATGATAACAAGATTACAAAGTAAAACAATATTGATCCAACTGTTCTGCTAAAAAGGTAATACTTTTTTAAGGCAGTGAGTGCTCTTGACAGTACGCTAATAGAATTATGGTTAGCAACCTAAACCTTATATTTCCAACTAATGCAATGGTTTTCTTCAGGCAGAATGCATTAGCAAATATTTGTTTCTGCTCCCTTTTTGAAGAACCTCCTGCAGATCTTTGCTGCCCTCTGCAGCTTTTCTCATTTCTAAAGTCTTGCCTCACTTAAGCTCAAAACAAAATATGTACATGAAATAATAAATATAAACAACTAATAATTTATCTCAAAAAGAGAAATAAAGAGTAAAAACTTGATTTAAACTAAATTGATTTAACCGGACAGTGTAAGAGAAAATCCCCTTTAAGCAGCTCATCTGAGCAAATGAAGCACACAGCTAACCGTGACATGCAGAAGGGGATTGAAGATGCAAATCCCGTAACTATAAGATCCTGTAACAAACTTGTCATTCACAATTAGCTTTTTCTGGCCAGTGGCCACTAAACTGCTTAACCTGGTTTGACTGTGATTCTGTCTTGACCAATTACTACCACAGCATAGATACATCACTGAGAGAAACATTGCAGGGGACGACAGCAAATAGAATAGACTTTGACTAGGTATCTAGCAAGAAGAAGATGTGGCTCCTGTAAATGTCCTAAAAAGTCTTAATACCATGTCCTAATCGAGTTTTTCACTTCATTTCATTGAGCTTGTACCTGTGTGGAGAAGAGCTGGTACTCTTCGGGCAGTATCCAGGAGCGTGGGTAGAAGTTGTACTCCTCCGGGAACAGCTCTTGCATGGTGCGCACAGCACGACTCAGGTTTATCTTCCGCAGCATCTCTATCATCCCTGCTGACCGAACAGGACAGTTGATGAGAAAACAGTGAAGTCTTAGAGAAACTGTACAAAGGTCAGAGAACGGATGCAGTTCCCCATCATTCTATGGCCCTACTGGGACATTATTCTCTCAAAAAGATTTCCCTATTTCCCAGCAGTTTCATTAAATCACTTGTTCATTTGATTTCAATAGCTCCATAGCACACACACTGGCACACAGCTTGGAAATGCTGTCTGTGTGAAAGCAACTGTCAATACAGCTATGAAAACAGCCATATTACATCCAACCCATGAGTCAGCAACCCTTGAGACTCCTTTATGGCTCCACTGCTGAAAACTAAAACAGTCCAGTGATCAATACTCATCATATGATTGAGAACCTGCCTCGAAAAGTAAGCACAACATTACTTACAAACTTTATTTCAAAGAAAATGTGTCTGATAAAAGCTAGTCCTGGTTTTAATTAAACATTTTAATTTTAGAATTTTATTTCTGTTTTGTTTTTAATATATTTCATATTTTTGGTTTACTTATATACTTGGTTTCAGTTTTAGTAATTATAATTAGGAAGCAGATGAACACTGTTCTTTGAAACAAGAAACAAGTAAATGTGTCTGTTGCTTGTGTCGACCTTACTGAAATATCACTCCATGCCCAAATCAGTGGGACGTCTTCAACAACCCCACGAACAGGTCAGATCACTGTGATCCAATGTTTTTTTTATTTTTTTATTTTTTTACTTATATATATATATATATGAAGAGCTCTTTTCCAAAACGCGATAAACGCCATTTTTTTTAAAAACGAGTTTGTCGTGTCATTCTGCTGTGGACAGAACCCTTTCACTGCTCCATCAACGTTTCATGCCAAATCGCTATATTTCCTTGTTTAAAATGTACAGCAAGATACAGTTTCTTTCCAAGCCGCGATAAGCGCCAGCCCTGTTTTTAGCCTAAACACGATAAATCCTCAAATTCAATGAGTGCTCTACACAATCCAGCACGGCGGCACTCTGAACAGAGGTTTATTATGTTCATTTATTCCTCAAAATGAGTCCTAGTTTTCTAGTCGACTAGTAGTAGATCATTTAAGCCATTTGTATTATCAGTGATCACATATATTGATTTAATTAAATGGGAGAGAAACCATATGAGCGTTTTTAATTGCCTATTCCGCATTTCAACGTATGCATAAAGCTTGCCACAAAGAACCGGCAAAAAGTAATGATTATGCATGAAACATTTGAATTGTTTATTAATAAACTAGTGTTTTCTGTCAGTGTCAGCAACAGAGATAAAGTTGATGATGCTTACTCGCCATCTTCGCAGTGAACGCGCATAGGCCTATAGAAACGGATACTTCGAATTAGCCTACATACGCAGAGAGTTGCCAATTTATTTTAGTTTTTAATTGTTTTGTTTAAAAGTAGATATTTAAAGCTTTCTGTAGCTTAGTTCTCAGGCCTGTGTGAGGCAAGCATCGCGGTGTTTCGGTTCATATTATGAGACGCGCTCCGATTCACCTGCGCGCCTTTGTGTCCTGATTATATTGTCTGATATTTACTTCTAATGTATTAATCCAGTCAATTTGTCGATGAAACATTTATTAAAATGAAGATACAATTTATATGAAACGAAATTTACAAGCTTTCTACAAAACAAAACTTAATAAGTGGTCAAAATCATGTCTGACGCACTCCAAATATTTTCCGATATTGGGCAGCTTTTGAATTTTGATCCTATCTTACTCATCTCATGCGGTTCCCTTTTCATAGCCTACTCAACATAGATGAAATAATAAAAATAAGTAATGTAATATTATTAAAAACAAATGTGAAACGTATATTTTATGTTTATTTTGTTTTTTGTTTTTTTTTTAACTTATATTTAAGCGTCATGCTGCTCCGCTTTGCTCACATGTTATGTAGCCTGTGTGTGTGTGCATGTGCTGGTGGGGTGCCCATCCCTTTTTTGAATATCGTTATCATATATTGATCATTTTTAATAATTCGTTTTTTTTTCATGCATATGTTGAAATTGGTACTATTTGTTTGAGGTTTGACTCTTTACTAAAAATGACTTTACTGAAAATGATACAAAAAATGGATGGATTTATAGCGTTTTGGAAAAAAATAAAATTAACTTTTAAATTATCATTAACAATATTGTTGTTTGATTTAATAATTATTGTTCAAAATGTTCAGACTGAACAAATAAAACATTTAAACAGGATAATTTGAATATTCACAAAATGTGTGGGTCTAGGTACAAAATGTAGTTTTCCTGAAAACTATTGAAATGGATTTACAGCGTTTTGGAAAAGAGCTCTTCATATATATATATATATATATATATATATATATATATATATATATATTGTTATATCAGTGACATTGAAATTGTTTGTTGGGAATATGAATAAAATGACTGAAACAGTCCCAATTACTAATAGTACTGTCCTCATTAACTCTTTCCCCACTATTGACGGACCTTACCGTCATTTATAAGGCACCGTTTCCCCACCATTGACGGAATTTTCCGGCTTTCCGTGTTTTCACTATTATATGGTAGAGAGCACTATAACACATCTTCTAAAAGAGTACAGAATCTCCTGATCAAAACACAGGCAAAAAATGAGCAGAAACAAGCAATAAAATCATAGATTATGCAGGTTGAAGTCTGCGATTTTCTCAGCTTTTTTTTACAAAATGTTGTTTTTAATAAACTTACCCACATTCAAGTGTTGATTAAAAAAAGAAAGCATGAATATCTGAATAGTTTGGGGGGTTTTTTGGGGGGTTTTTTAAGTAGACGCTCGGTTCTTTCTTTTAATATATTGAATCTTCATTTAATCATAGGCCTACAACAAAATATTCTGGGGGCTATGAAAGTTTTGTGATTCTCAAAATTTTTTTTTTTTTAAAACGCTGGAGAGTATGACAAGATCTCTAAAGACCTACTTTTAGTTAAGTTTACCTGGGAATTTGTTGACTTGCCCAGAGACGATGTTCTCATTGTCATGAAACGAGACACCGTGCCAGTAGATATCACAGGCTGTCCGCCTACCTATCGGAAACTGCAGGATCAAAAGAAAGAAGAGAATTGAGGCAAAATACAGGAGGAGAACTATCAATGGGCTAAATGCACGCATAAGTTCCGCATTTGACGCAAGGATGCTCGTCAGTTTCCGGTTGGGGAGATTAAAGCGGAGGAAAACCGAGGATAACGGGATTATTTACCGTCCTACCGTCTTTGAAACGAAACTTTCATACGTTTAGATGTAATTTTATATATAGTTATGTTTATTTAATATAATTTTAAAAAAGAAGCACACAACGAGGGGTGTCTGTTTTGTCTGTTTTTGTGACTAACGTTTCTTTACTATAACCATGGAGTATAAAGTTCAATATAAATTCTTGGTATTGCATTGGACTCTACAATCGGCGGAAGTTATCGAGCATCCTTCGACCTTCACCGGAAATACCGCCGTGCATAGAGCCCATAACAACACAATAAACATTTCATACCCTACTTTTGTCAAGGATACAAAAAACAATACATTTACGACTAACTACCAAAATAACAACAGCTCAGTTCTGCAGGAGTCTTTATTTCATTCATTATTATTTTAGTAAACAACAAAAAATACTTCTACAACAGCAACAGTGTCAGTTACAGAGGCATTGTTTAGATATGCGCCATCATTAATTTATAGCCAAGCTCATGTGGTCATACACATTTGAAATTTGAAAAACAGATTTGAAACGTTGCTGCGATACGTCAACGCGTTTTGCGGAGGGCAAGACTGCACTGTAATAAAATGCAAGTAAAACGCTGAGCTGCAGTTTTTCTGGATTAAAACATAAATTACATTTATCAACTGATTTCAGTGGTTTATACGTGGTGTAACATGTCGATAGTTACACTTATACAACTTTTTTTTTTTTTTTTAACAAGGAATTGTGGTCAACCGTCAGAAGCACTAGCCGGGGTACGGCTATTCCAGGCCCAGTTGGGCCCCTGGATCTCCAAAAACTCCAATCTCCAAAAACGTCAGATCAAATTTTTTAATAACCGCTATCTTTACTGTATAAATAAACCACAGATTTGAGCTTTAAACAACTACATTGTTGACTGAAAAACTATTAAAACTACATTTCTTGACACAATAACAGTAGTATTTTTAAATTTCGCGTCTTTTCTCCTCTGAACGTTACTATTACTAATTATATCATGACCAAATACAACTAGAAACAAATGTTCAGTCTTGCTTATGTTGTTGTGAAAGATAATTCCTTGAGACCTGTTTTCAATTGTGTGGCAATTTTTACAGCCCCAAGCAGCACACGAAACAGGCATTTTTCTCAATTCTCGTTTAAATTCTTGATCTCATTGTAGCAGGATTGATTCTAATTGACTGTCAGTGTTTTTTTTTTTGTTTTTGTTTTTTTTTTATCATTCATCAGCTGGATATGATTCATCGTGGTGAGAATGATTTTTAGAACTATATCATTATTGTTATCTTTATAGTTCTCGTCCTTGGTATGAACGGGCCTTTACACTGATCACGTTTCTGAGACCCTGTATATGTGGCTAGGCTATAGTGTGTGCGTAGCGTGATGCAGATCAAGGGCACTAATCAGGATCCAGGTAGTGTGCTTAGTATAGGCTAGGTTACGTGTATTGAGCTATATTCTGGGGGGATTATGTCACTGTTTAACAGACTAATGGAGGAGGTGTTCCTATATTGGTCACCTAGTGCACAGAGGAAACCTAAAATCTGTAATCAGATAGGAGTATCCACAGGTTTGAAAACAGTTGTATACAGTAGTGAAAATGTCCCCACTAGTGCTGCCACTATATATTTGTCTGTAATTAATCGTGATTAATAGCACCCAACATTAAAATATGTGATTTCATATTGTAATACATATTTTCACACTGAATATTTTAAATGAATCTCTTTACATTCATATAAAAACAACATAAAGATGTTAATTTGTTTAATGGCATATTTTACCAAGTGCTATGAAGGCAGTATCAATGAATGCTGTTACTGATGTCTCTATTAAAAGGGAATTTTCTTGGGATGAAATGAGTAATTATAGCCATTTAACAGTATAATTGAAAGCCATAATTTTAGCTTTTAACAGGCTTCAATATTATAATAACTTAAAAAGTTTTATTTTCACATAATCTTCACATAGGCCCATCATAATAAACAACACATTCAGCTGTGCCTTTAATATAGTGTATTGTAATAAGTGTATCTGTCAATATCGGCTCTCATTCAAATGGAGATCAGTTCATTATTTCTTCACCAAGATAAGAAAATCACTAGTTGTAAAATATGGTATCAATATTTTTATGTGAGGATCGATCCTCAATCCACAATTAAACCTGATTGTCTTAATCACTGAGACACTGACAGGATCAAAACAGGCAGCCAAACAGAGCTTGAAACACTTCCAAAGAGAAGCACAAGATGAACATGGCTGATCACATGCGGACCATGCTCAGTCGCCGAAAAAAAAAAACACAATGTTTTTTTTTGTTTTTTTACTTGTTGCATTATGTTTTAATAAATATTGAGGCAAGGTAAAACTGAACCTTCTTTGGATTAATATTCACACATCTGTCAGATTTAGTGACCACCAGCACTTATTGTTAGTGTACTGACTGCACTAATGGCTAGTTCTTAATTATCTTTATTTAGACTGATTTCAGAATGTCACGCAAAAATAAAAAAATTCTGTCAAAATATTAGCGTTACTTTTGTTTGATAAATTAGTTGGATGCATCATGATGTATTGCTCCCAGTAGGGTTAGCAAAGACTCTAACGCTCTGTCAGAGTTGCAGTGGAGCGGGTCAGGAAATTTCAATCCAATCACCTTTAGTTACTAAGTTAAGTTAAGTTAAGTTACTAAGAATTGTTTAGCAAAGACACGTGAAACTGTCATGAAACAATGAGAATAACTAGTGTGACAAAATCTTAAATTCAACCCACACTTTATCATCAATGCATCTCATTAATCATAATATGTCCTTTCAAAAAGCACTATCCTCATTCCTCACTAAGGGAGTTTTAACGTTTTATTTCGATCGATCGATCAATCGACAGACACACAGATCGATAGATCATGATCAATGTTGAAAACAGTTGTGTACATTTTTTTCAGTATTCTTTGAAGTATAGAAAGTGCAAAAGAACAGCATTTGTTTTACAGTAAATATAATCTTTTGTAACATTATAAATGTTTTTACTGTTACTTTTGATGCAATTAACGCATCCTAACTGACCCAAAACTTTTGATGAACAGTAGTGTAGTATAATGTATAAAAGCTTTGTTCTTTTGAACTTTTCATAAGAATCCTGGGGGAAAAAGTGCACAAATGTTATTAACATTGATAATAATAAATATTTCTTGCGCATCCAATCAGCATAGTGGAATCATTTTTGAAGAATCATGTGACACTGAAGACACATATCATACACATACACAAGTAACTTACAAGAACATGTCAACTTATTCTGCTAACCCTAATCCTAAACCCGCACTATAATAATACTCTAAAGACAGTTGTTTGACATGTAGTTGCAAAGTTATTAGAGTTAGTTGACATAGTCGCAAAGTTACTTGTCTAAAAGTGTGCTATCAAAATAAAGTGTTACCTTTATGATATTTACAACACTACCAGTAACAGTTTTAAAAAGGGATTTTTCAGTCACTATTATTCACAAACAGGCTCTGCATTTTTCCTGGAACACCCAAACTACCTACTAGATGTTTTGAATGAGTCATGTCATCGCTTTTTGAGAAGAGTCTGAAAATGCCAGCCTGAGCGGCTTCAACATGCTGTCTATCAGAGACATAAAGCACGTGAGTATTTCGGTTACACTTTATTTTAAGGTGACTTGGTTACATTGTACTCACTCAAATAAGTACCGAGTAATATTAATGAACTACATGCACTTACTATAGTTATGATTAGGGTTTGGTTTATACTCAAACGCTTACAGTTTATACTTTGTCTCTCACTGCCACTTTGTCTCTCACTGCCACAATTAATCTTTGGATCAATATGTTTCTAAATAACTTCCAGGAAATGATAGTCTTCGAAACTTTTCAAAACTGCAGGTGGGAACTCCTCCTGCCCTTGAATCAGCCTTTGTTGTAGCAGACAGGGGAAAAAAGGGTATAATGGATACGCTTAAACTTGAAACCGACCTTTAACAAGGCAGCTTTGAATTACAAAGACTCGTAATATTTCAGTGGAGTTGAGTAGAATGGGGTGTAGAGACATTCATTCAGCACGACCGTTCACTACCTCCAGCCTGCCAGGTGTTGTGCACCACACAGATAGAACTCATGCATGGTATAGTTTGACAGCTTATCAATGTATTTATGAGCATTTCTTTTTTTAATGCAGAGTGACTTCACACAAACGGTCGAGTGTAACCATATACGGGTGTTCGTCAAGTTTGGAAGGACAAGGTTAAAGACTGGTAATGTCTGTTGAAATGTATAGCTAAAAGGCCATGAGTAAGTGTTTGATTACATTGTGGGAGCCTAAAGAAAGTGCAGATACGTTCAATGGATTCATCTAGAATCTAATAATATTACGAAACAAAGAATAACAGATACATTAAAAAGTAAAGCAATTCCAGGCAGAATTGTTTACCTTTGAAATATTTGGAACAGTGAGATTTTTCAGTGACAAATAAAGACTGGAATATACTACACTGAACAGGCTCCACACTTGGCATCATACAATTGCAGACTTTGAAAAGAGTTACAGAGAAAAACTGCCATTACAAGTCTTATAAGTCATTCCAAATACAACAAAATTATACAGAAACCTGTGCCATGTTGCTAGAAGACACATAGCAATGTATTTTAAAATTGGCTCAAAATATTAGCTTAGTCTGTGACCAATCAATGCAAAAGTTGTGTGGTGCATTTCAGCCTTGTACACTCTAAAAAGTGCTGGGTTGTTTTAACCCAATTTTGGGTAAAATATGGACAAACCCAGCCATTGGGTTAAAAATGTAATTCAAAAATGTAACCCAATGGCTGGGTTTGTCCATATTTTACCCAAAATTGGGTCAAAACAACCCAGCATTTTTTAGAGAGTATGTCATCATTTGAATAAAACAAAAGCAAATGAAAGATATACTACTTCCTGAAGTAAATATTTAAGGGTCTTGAGGGGTGAGCTTATGGCGACATCAGGGATAACTGCAGGATTAAAACAGATACTCGTTTTACATTGAAGCAGTTAAGCTTCTGTACAGGTAGTGTTGCATCCACTAGTTCTTACACTTTTTGACCAATATACTGTAGCTAGACTGATTTGCTATGGAATCAATCAAATAAATGTTTGAATTGATTTGACTTTTGACTGATGCATTCAGTATTATTCAAATTAGAAATCACTTTGTCTTACGAGTTTTGAAAGAAATACCAAGACAATTAAATATAAGACTTAAAAACATAACTCAAAAATATACATTCGTTAAAGTAATGTAGAAATGGCCTTTAAGATGTATAAAATTTCCATAAATTTCCAAAACAAAAAGCCTAAAAAATACAATTTTAAGACAGTACAGGTATTAACCAGATGTTTTGTTCTAACAATCATTTAAAAAAAGTGTTCGACATAAATTACACAGTCAGACCTAAAACTTTAAGAATTTTTAAATTGGGTGAGATTTTTATAATTAGCATTATTAGCATTATCATTAAAAAAACTACAATTGCCTGATTTGTTAAGCACATTAACTCACATCCTTGTGGTCCTTATTCATCAACTTGTTGTATGATGTATGTTCTTGAACAAAACGTGAAAGCCTCTTCAAAATGTTGCAGACCTTATTTTACTGATGAATCAAAAACTGATATTTAAAACCCCAGAAAGGAAATTCTTTGGAAATAGTTCCAAAGTACTAATTATTTCCAGGTTTTATGACTACAAACTGAACAGCTCTATATCGATTGACAGTTAAAAGGTGACATATTATGCCCCTTTTTACAAAGATGTAATATAAATCTATGGTGTCCCCAGAACGTATCTGTGAAATTTCAGCTCAAAATACCACCCAGACCATTTATTAATAGCTTGACAAATTTGCTCCTTTTTGGGTGTGAGCAAAAATGCGCCATTTTTGTGTATCTCTTTAAATGCAAATGAGCTACTGCTCCCTGCCTCCTATCAGAAGAGAGCTGATCCTTTACACAAACTTCAAATTCTCTGATGTTGTGCCAAATTTCTGACCCCGCCAAATTATTACCCCCCTATTGGTAGGATTAGGATTAGTTGTGGGGGTCTGGGGGAAGGGTTAGAATTGGGGGTGGGGATAAGATTAGACAATCAGGTACTGGCTTCAACAAGGGGGTAATAATTTGGTAGGGAGTCAAAATTTGGCAAGACACCGGCAATAACAAAACGCGTGAATAGTCTCACTCAAAATCTCAAAAATAACTAGCAAAGTGCAGCCTTAAGGAGTGACTCAGGAAGAGGTTGCAACTTTTAGACAGAGACCTGGACGTTTCTGAATGGTTAGTGGATTGGATACATGTAGTTGTTGGAGAGTTACGTTGATTCATTTCAGTGACTTGTTTGCATGCGCATAATTTGCACGGGGGTTAAGGGGTTTAAGACTCCCTCAAAAATCAGATTCCCCCCCCCCCCCCCCCCCCAATATCACTCCATCATTCAGATTAAAAAAATATAAAATATTCTGAATGAATACTGTTGTTCGTTTTCTTTAGTAAATTCATTTGCCAGCAAGAAAGATAGTATAAATTTTTAAATAATGTAATATGTAATACTCTCCGGCCCCCTGCAATGAATAACTACTTGGTATTACCACTTTCTTTACCAAGTTTGTTCAGTATTTTGCGCAGTCGCAGGGGTGAATGGCTGGAGAAAGCCGACAGTGCATGCTAACGGATGGAAAGATGAAAAGGACATTGAAAGGCAGCCAGACAATGATTTTTCATTATTGGTCGACACCAGCCAAAAAGAGGGAACATCGTAACCAAACGGAGGTATTGCTAAGTTAGCCGTTAAGTTAGCTCAGCGTTTCTCAAAGGGTGATGCGTGGGCGCGGCCTACTGGTGGGGAATAGAGACATTACAAGTGGGGCGTGACAAACAGGTTTTGTGCCCATCTTTTTAATTCCTTTATTTATTGTCCATACACCCAAAACACAACAAAGACACATTTTAATGCTGTTATTTGATGTTACATTTTTAAAATGTGATATTAATAAAATACATATTAACAGTTAAACTTAAAGCCTAGTTTATTAAAATAATGTTCTTGTCTTTTTTTTCATAAGATATTGAACACAAAAAAATAAATTATGTGTAAGATGCCACTGCTGGCTAGTGTTTAAACACTTAATTTAACTACTGTGTCATTGTGGCATAAATAGTCAGGTGAACAGCTGCATTTACGTTAAGTAACCTAAATCAGTAAAATTAAGTATCACAATGTAATTCTAATAAATGAATTATTTGCTTTGCTCCAACTTTTGCCATTGCATTAAAACTGTTACACTGTTGTCGCTTGCGAAAAACCAAATGGCGGCAGCATGGATGGAAACGTGCAGATTAGGGGCGGTAATATTATAATAAGATCCCCTTCCTAGGTCAGAAGGGGAGCAAAATCTGATCGGCTTATTTTTTGACATGCTTGCAGAGAAAAGAATACCAAAACAAAGTTACTTTTCCAATTTACCAAAACCTTTTCTACAAAGTAAGTCACTTTTCACATTTTATGGGTTGGTAGGCTATGCACCGGGGACCCAGGCACTGAAAAGGTCAGATTTTCATAATAAGTCCAGCCAGGCTACTTTAATATTAATGGAATAAATAATTACTTTTTTAAAATCTAAATCCAAGAATTCCCTGATCAATGGTTGGCCTGCTATAAAATCGAAATAAAAAGTAAGTAAGTCAATGTTTTCTGGTGTCAGACTCAGAACATAGGGGTGCTCTCACCTCTTTCCACTTCAGCTGTCTGATGCTCATTTTTAGCGCTTCGAGCGACGTCTTCGCTTTAGAGGTGTCCACGGTCACAGCTCTCCTCTTTTTGGCCACCTTGCTCCCGTCCACTTTCCCTTCTGTCTGTCTCTGGCATGCCTCAACGTGACCGTTTGTCGCCGTTTTGCCCTTTAAAAGACTTAACGTACCTTTAATGTTGTGTACGTTGCTCGCACAGCTTTGTACTTTTTCAAGTGAATAGTCGGTCTTCTGTGGCGTCAGATCTGACATTAGTTTGCCGTTCACCTGTCTCTCATGACCGTCAGCTTTGCTCCTACTTTTACTCCGACTTCTCCCATTGATGCTACTTCTGGAGAGGTCTCTCCGAGCCGCGAAGGAGGCGTCAGCGGGGACTGAAGACACTGAGGCCGGGGACAGCTGCTCTTCGTTGGCCGCGGCCTCGCTCTCCATCGCCTTCATCTGCTGGAGCTCAATCTTCACTCTCTCATAATGATCGCTCATAGTGTTCATTAATGGTCGGGTGGTTTGTTATCTCATTTAGATTGACGAATATGATCATCTACTAGCATAAGGTGCTAACATGGACCAGCTGGCGCTGCCCAAACTAAAGCAGATAGCACATCACTCACTACAGTGTGCTAACGGTCGGGACAGGAGTGGCTCCAGGCACAAGAGCTGTCCAGTTTCCTTTAACTGGGAAATATAGGCTCTTGACCGCCTGTAATAACACTAAACGCTGCATATAAATGCAATTGTAGTTAATTCATCCCATTCTATATAAAATACTCAACTAACAGCACATGTTGGGGGATTATATAAATATATGGGGAAGACTTGCGCAGGGCATAGCTGGGCGCATCACCGCATCCCCCTTGTCAGTTTCGTTCAGTTTTAAAAGTGCCGATGAGCACCGACTGCTCTCGCGCTTTAAACAGTCGCCGTATTTCCAGATAAAAACATCGCGTGCATTCCGTTTACCTGCTGTTTGCCAAGACGTGGCAGGGTTAATGCAGCCGGACAGGTGAGGTGTCAGCTGATGGCCAACGAACTGACCAGAAGTAAAGCTCCCGTGTGCTGTCGCTGCTGGTGTTTTGGTCCTGTTGACAACGTAACGCAACTAACGGAAGCCGTCTAGGCACAAGGCAGCAACATATCGCACTGGTTCGTTCTATTCGCGAAGCGAAAATTCCATTCTAGTCATTACGCCTAACAATAAAAATAAAAATAAATACAAAAAGTACATGATTTCCAATATATATATATGTTTTGTATGTCCCCTTCTGATGCACTTACTTTTTAAAATTGCCATTTTCATGTTCTTGATTTTATCAGACAGTCATATGTCAATACGTCGATGTGTTGCAATCCCTGATCTTTATAGAATGACATTATATCAGTGGTGGCAATGAATGGGAAACATACAAAAACATGATGTAAAAAATATCAGTATCTGATATCTGTCCTTGTCTTCCGTCTTAAACCCAAGAATGGCCCCATTATACCTCTGTGATGCAGCAGAGGGAGCACTTGTGTAATTATTGAAACACAAAGCTGTCAAACTTTTCTCTCACACTCTCGGTTGCACTGTATAGCCTACGTGAACTTTCAAAGTGCTTACAGTGCACTACCCACAAAAATGCAAGGATTTTAAGTCTTAAGAGTAATGTAAGGCTTAAGTTAAGGCTTAGACAGGTGGAGATGGGGGAGATGCCAATTCACTTGAGAAGGAAGCAACTGATAGCCTACTGGCATACTGGGCAAACTTTAAAGGTCAGAAGGAGAGCCATCCAATAAAAGGTATATAAGATATATAAGGTATAACTGATAGGTATAACAGTTTTGGTTGGATCATTAATGATTTAGTGCAGGATATGAAATTAAGTGAGGTTAGTGTTATTCCAGCAGTTAGGCTATATTACACCATTGTGGATTTTACCTCAACCAAATATAGAGTTATTCTTAATTGGTATCAAGACAAGATAAAGATCAGAGGGTGTTAGAAGTAGAGTTGACAAGAGAATATATTGGGATTAAGTATGACCAATATATACAGGTTTTCCCAGATGCATCTAAGGATCCACAGAATGCAGGTGGGGATATCATTCCAAGAATGAATGTGACAAGAGGAGAAAGAATAACAGGTCATGTTTCTGTGTTTACAGGAGAGTTACTAGAAATTATGGTAGCTTTGAATAATATAAATGAAATGGAAATTAATAAAAGTTTAATATGTTCAGATTCAAGTTCAGCCTTGTGTGTCTGGAAGCTCAAAAATCAGAAACTAATAGTTTTTGGAGATCCTACAGATAGTGTTTATGATGAAACAGACAAATAATATAGTTCAGTTTTTGTGGGTTCTGGCACATACTGGAGTATCAGGGAATGAAGCAGCAGACAAATTAGCAAAACAGGCTATGGCAAATGAAACTATTATGCTAATTAAATATATAGCAAATTAGAAGTAAAATCAATAATTAAAAGGGAAATATAGAAACTGGCAATTTTATTGGGATAATGAGCAAATGGGAAGACATTTACATTTAACACAACCATTAGTAGGTAGAGGAGGAAATTCAAGTGGGGGAAGGAAGGAAGACAGTTTTATTTCAAGACTAAGACTGGGACATACAGGACTTAATTCAACAATGCATAATAGGAAAACATCCTATGGGATTGTTTGATTGGTGTGGAATCAGAGAAACAGTGGAACATACTCACAAGTGTAAAAAATATTCAGTGGATAGAAAAAAGATAATTGAAGAAATTCAGAAGAAAAGTGCCAACAAATAACAATAATGAAACTTTTGAACTCAGTAGAGGGAGTAGTTTAATAATACAGTTTTTAAATAAAACAAATTTGATTTATGGAATATAGATTAATTAATTATTAAAGGTATCATTATTATTCTTCTCTGGAATATGAAGGACTTGAGCTGTAGATGGAGGGGCTGAACACAGAGCAATATCGAAAGCATGAGTCCTGAGTGTTCTGGAAATAGGGTTAATGTCTCTGATCCATTATTTACAGATGGCGGTAATGCTCTTTTTAAGAATGCGAACTACCAATAAGCCCAAGTAAGAATATCATCACAATAGGCTAGGCTACAGTATGTTCATGCGAAACAGCACTGGGCCCGAGTCATAAACCCCTCCACATGGTTTAAAAACATTTTTCAAGGGGGTTATAATTCGTTTTTGACATAAGCTAAAGTGTAAATACAGTCAGTTAGTGAAAACTTTTGTTTATACTTCTCTCAGTTAAAAAAAAAAGTTCAAGAGAATTGCAACGCATTCTCACCCCAAGGCGTCACCTTTGACCATGCTTCAATATGGTCAAAGGGCGACGTTTTAGGCGCCCTTTAGCGTCACTTACATGACGCGATCCTACCGCGTCATCTAACTGACGCTAAAGGAAAGCGTCAGTTAGAGGACGCGGTTAGGTTTAGGTCGAGTAGGGGGAGGCTGCAGACTTGGAGCCGGCAGTTTTACGCCCCTGACAGTTTTAAGCCCCTGTTGTTCCTGATGCGTCCAGTAGGGGAGACTACACTAATGACGTTATATAAGCCTAGTCCTATTTCATTACAGATCTATAACATCAGACCTTCTAGAAGCGACATGAATTGAGGTATTTTAAATAATCTGCTAAAGTTATTGTTGTTGATTGAATTGTAATGATGCAATATTGATTATTTCTAAACGATAAGCTAAGATTCAATGTCAATTCAAAAGATGGGTCTATAATTTACAGTTTTTTACTATCACTTTGCTACTATTTTCAGAACCTTGATGTCATTTTTCAAAACTCTAGACACAAAACTCAAAACGGTTATCACTTGTAACACAGGCTGTCTAATGTTCAAAACATTGCATTGTGCATTCACATCTTTTAAGAAATCTTGCACTTGCACAATCATTGGTTCAAAAAACAAATTTACTGTGAAATAGGCCTAAACAAAACTATCACCCACACACAAGCAACCGATAGTTTCACTGTCATTTTTCGTACAATCATTAAATGTTGTAGAACAAAATAGGTGATCCAGGTTTCATTATGGCACATGTACAGTAAACACATCTTTGTAAAGCAGTACTGCAGTAGTAGAGATAATACACATTCAACAAAGTGTGTGATATATTGATGCAAAACACTACAATCACAACATAGGTTTATTGAATCTCATTATCTTGAAACTTTCATGATTTACTGTAAACATGGAAGATTGTGCGTCATGCAACAGTTATCATTTTGAGCAGTTGTATCAATTGATAGTTAGATCATTGTAAGGAAATGAATAGACACTCATTTGAAATGTAATGTGTGAATTGCCTTTTGAAATAGTACTTTGATGTTAAGTTGTGTCATATTGAATTGATTTTTGTTGGATGAACAAATGATCTAAGTTTTATGTACATTGTATCCAAGCAATTGAGAAAACGGTTAGAGTTTTTAAAATGTGCATTTTGATCATTGGTTGTGAGTTTTGTGTCTAGAGTTTTGAAAAATGACATCAAAGTTCTGAAAATAGTAACAAATTGAAGGTAAAAAACTGTAATAAAGTCTATTATTTCGAGAGACAATAAAAGTTGGCTACTTGATGGTCAGGTTGATGTTCTGTCTGGCTCAAACTTAGCAAACTTAACCACATATAGGTTTAAAAGCTGCCCTAGTCTTCTCTTTATCTGCTCTGTCTCACTCACTTTTAAAATTCATTTAATTTTTATTTTTATCTTGTCTGTCTTTACCTTGCGTGACATGGCATCTACTGGTAAGACCCAGTTTACTCCTTGCATTTAAACATAGCCTACTCCACATGGTTTCTGGAGCAACACAGTGGATATTGGAAATGTGTTAATTACAGTTTATGATGTGTACACAAACACATTTATAATAGGCATGTATGTATGTATTTGAATGAACATCTCTCTAAAGATTCAAACTGCACAGTCACTCTAATATTTTGTTTTACAAATAATACATACAAACATAAATGCATTATAAAGCCCACGTTAAAAACTTTGGCCCATATGGTTTAAATGTATATTTTGGTTTAAGTTGTTTTTTTTTTATAAATGAGACGATCTAATTTTCTAATGTATATCATACAGTTTTCTTAAAATAGCGTACTGATCTGGACTAAAATGTATGTGCACTTAATGTGTGTTTTATCATACTCTGTCTTTAGTTCTTCTTTTTAACTTGTATCTCATTAAGGTGTGTAGGCCTATCTGCTTTAGCTACTTAAGAAAATTAAAATCTCTGTCTCTAAACTTTTATAAACACCTATCTTTTGAACCCCCAAAAAATTTCAACCATGACATTGGGCTATTATTTTATAACCATTGTTTCTACCACTATTCAACTTTAGCTTCTTTTGTAAATAAATAACCTTTTTGTGAACAAAAACATTGTCTCTTTCTTTTAAATGGCCCTTGGAATTTTAGAAAAGGGTTAAATTGTGTTTGTCTTCATTAAATGTTATGTAGGACACTGTTCTAGCTGTATGATGACCAATTGTAAATATTTCAGCAGGATCCGATTAAGTACTGCATATCTCAAGGCTAATATGGTACATAAATGTAACTGTATATACTTCACAACAACATATATCAGTCAGTTTCCTGTATATAAAACAGTTTAAAATAATTAATTCTTCAGTAGGTCAAATATCATTACTTTGACCATCTGATTCAACTATGTGTATTAGCCTGAGGAGTGAAGCCCAACCGAACATCTGGATGTTTTAATCCTTATAGTGCAGATAAATCCACTGTCTATAACGTTTATTTAAATAAACAAATACATAAAAATTAGTTGAAGTCTAGACGGTTATTAGTGTTTGTTTCCAGCGTCGTTTTACGTTATTTCGCCATATATCCTTCTCCCCCTACTGGACGCATCAGGAACAACAGGGGCTTAAAACTGTCAGGGGCGTAAAACTGTCAGGGGCGTAAAACTGCCGGCTCCAGGTCTGCAGCCTCCCCATATAGTTTAGGTCTGGGGTGGGGTTACACACGATCCTAGGGCGTCCCACGATCAGTTAGGTGACGCCTTGGGGGTGAGAATGGGCTGAGAATTAACAAATATCAGATTGTGAATTGTATTGCATTTTACAAAATGTCACAACTTGGAAATGGGGCCGGCTGTAATTAACATTTATTCATTTGTTTGTTTGATTGTTTGAGCAGCATTACATTTCATTGGCAACAATGGTGCAAATGTTCAATGGCTTTTTTGTAGTTAAAAATCTGTCAAATTGACCTTGAGGTGTTGTTTACACCTCAAAACACCAACTTTTGTATATTAAATCTGGCAACGCCCTGGCAAGATCACCTGGCAAGAGTTTACTGGGTTTTGTAGCTAGAGAACAAGGTTCTTGCCCACCAGCCAAAGTATGAATAGGCAATTTCTGAGATGTTAGCAATAGCAAGCATATGCTATAAAATCTCAATAATAATGAACGTATAGTAGCCTAGATCTCTGACTTTGAACCACCTGACTGCTGCAGTCAGATTAATTTTGGTGTTGATAGTAGAAATACGTAATTCAGAGTCTGTAGGCCTACTAGCCTAGTAGAATTATAAATGATGGAATTGCAAACGTGAGTCATGACCTCAATATGTAGGACAAAATTAATCTCAAAGTTTATTCTTATTTTTATTTCAAACAGGAATAGTGTATTGATGAACAACTGCGCTTCATAAAAAAGTTTTTTATTGTAAACAATAAAATATCTCAATTTAAAATATCTATGACATATGTAAAGTTTATGTAATTACACTATATGTTTTAAGTACTATAGGCAAACTTTGCTTTTAGGCACAGACAAGGTCCTTAACCTGTCTTTAACACTTCCATGGAGACAGATGTGGAAAAGACGGTTGTGAAAATTACATTTCCCCCCTTTTCCCTCTAATATTTGGTTAAATATATAACATATGTTTGACTAGTCTGTTAGTGTTAGTTTTACAGAAGCATTAAATAATCTCAAATATCACCTGATGAAATTGTAAAAATCCAGAAATGTATCCAGAAATCCATGTGTTATCCAGAAATCCATGTGTTGTTCCCCTACACATGTAGTATAAAATATATAAATGAAGAGTTCAGATGCTAAGCCTTTAAGTGCCATTTGAAATTTTCTTCTAGAATGATCATTTTTATCAAGCTTATATTTAAGTTCAGTAATTTCACTTAAATGACAATTAATAGGTAATCTTCATTGCAATTTAAGTGAAATTACTGAACTTAAATTTCAAGCTTGATAAAAATGATCATTCTAGAAGAAAATTTCAAATGGCACTTGGAGGCTTTTGCATCTGAACTCTTCAAATATAAATAAAAAATATATAGGAACTGTAAAGGTGGCTGCTGTTTGTTTGCAGCACTTGTGTTGATGATGCTGATGATGTGTGATGTCTGTGGTGCGTGGTATATATATATATATATATATATAGGACATTAATTTTATTTGGACTGAATGCAATGATTGGATGAACATTGTTTAATCATAGTCTTCCACAGAAGATACAGTATGCAATTTTTTTGTTAATATTTAGATTACTTCTAATATTGATTGCTATCAGGATGTGAAGAGACATTGCCTTTAAATCTTGGTAAATTCAGTTTGGTCAGACCCAAATCTCTTCGCTATGGAGCAAAAAGGCCAATTTAATAGAACTTGTTTGCAAATGCAAAACATTTTCTGAATCTGTTTTCAAAGCTGCAAAATCTATAGGCTATACACGACTTGTAGCCAGGTAGTCTACAAAATCCAGGACTAATAATTGTTGATGTTTTAACCTTTGAGAACTTTTTAGGCTAGGCTATGAGAACTGGTTGTGTTCTGTTGAAAGTAATCAATGATGAACTATATAAGGAAGTGCGCTTTTATTATGCTAAATGTGGTGTTTGAAAGGCTTGAATGCTGTTGTTTAGCAGACGGAACTTTGCTCCATGAGAATTGCATCAGAGGCATAAGAGAGCAATTCAAATAAAGCATGTCATGGGGACACGAGGCGTGCAGAATTCACTCATAGCACATCTTTTAATAAACTTCCTCGGTGAGGTACTTGAACAACTTGTGCCGAAGCCAAACTTGTATAAACGCAGCTGATGTCTGAGAGGGGGATAGAGGCGCCCAACCCATTTCTTTTGTGCTGAAGAGCCTGTGATTCCATTGAGCTTTTCCCGGGCTGCTACTATAATGGGCTCCCTCGCTTTGAGTCGCTCTTGTATCGGCGACTTGTTTTTTCTGGTTGAACTAGAGCTATCTTTTTTAGTTGGCAGTAGTTCTGAAGCTTGAGGACTGGCAGAAGAAATTTCTCGCCGAGCATCCGGACGGGACCCAATGAAAATGCACGGGAGGAACAGGTACAACCTGGTGGACGATGTGGCGGATTCGCGAGTCCCGCTTCACAACGAGGAAGCGTATCAACACGGAATACACTTCCAAGCCAAGGTGAAACTGATGATCTCCACTTAAACGTATTTACATTGTTAGCTACTATTTACGTTGTCGTGTAGGCTACGTCAAATGGGTCACCGGCTGTATGGGGTAATTTACACATCAGACAATCATGATGTTTTGGGCAGACTCTCAGTGAAAATCCACCGAATAGAAATGTAGTATTAATATATATATATATATATATATATATATATATATATATATATATATATATATATATATATATATATATATATATATATATATATATATATATATATATATATATATATATATATATATATATATATATATATATATATATATATATATATATATATATATATATATAGGTGGTAATAAGGTTTTAATATTTTCATCACACATATTTTGAAATTGATGTTTTTTAAACAGTACCCGTTTAAGAACATTTTTATAAAAAGGTAAAATATTTAATAATTAAATACCACTATTAAATTGTTTCTTGTCATGACAAGCGTTCTGCATGTTGGTTGCGCCATGCTGAATTTGCATAATTTTCGAAAACAACATATTGGTTAACTGATATTTCCCCTTCTTTTTTAGTAATAAAAATAGCTGAGCTGCTTAAAGCTAATGTTTCACCCACCCTAAGCCAGCCTTTTTATAAAATAAACAATCAAATTTACTTTTAATTCAGAATCTGGAAAAAAAATTCACCATGCCTTTTAATGTATTTTTTATTAACTTTATAGATCCATACGAGAAATGTCACTGACCCATATATGCAGAGAGTTTTTTTCACCGACACTATTTTTGGTGTCTGGCTCAACTTTCCCATTAATGGCTACACGGCTGGTTACACTGGTACTTTTACTGAGCTGAGATGTCTTAAACTCTGGAGGGTATTTGGTTTCTTCAGAAGCTGTGGTTATCTGACTTTGACATTGAATCATTAACATTTCATTGAATAAATCCCTACTTGGCTGTGTCAAAAAACATATTGAGCTGCCTTAGCTTGACATTAAACATCATGATTTCCAATCAATGGCTAAGGTTTTGGGACAGTAAGTGTATTTTTTCCACAAAAAAGCAACAAACAGCAGCTAGATTTTCTGTAATACATTTCATTACATGAAATCTTACTATAAACCTATATAGGATTATAAATTGGTTTTATTTATTGCCTATATTCATATAACACCAACCAGTTTCGTGTTTGGCATACTCTCAGTATTTCTGACTTCCCTGCTTATGACCACTTGATAAATATTTAAGTTGTACCCATTAATAAAAGCCAGCACATGCTTTAAGGTCCCAGATAACTCTTCTATTTTTACCGTAGTCATTTCTTAAATACATCTGCATTTTCAGACACTTGCATATTCCATTAAAATTGTAGTTTGTTTTCTCATATGATCTATACAGTATGTTATACTGGTGCATTCCTATAAAGCTTATCTGTCGGTGTCTCAAATCTGCAGACTGTTAAACGTCCCAGGAAACCTAAAGCCTTTGTATACTGATCTACTCAAAGCTTATTGCTGAGTAATTTTAGCTCCAATTTGTAATGCAGGATTATCTTCCAGGAATTTTATTGGCTGGAAAGCCAAGACCTAACCACTCACATTCAAAATCACACATTCTGACTGAAGTATTGCGGTCTTGCCTTTCAGAGCTTAAATCAGCTTGTTGCTATTTTTGCTGAACTGTTGTCAGTATTGTTGTCCCTCTCAGCTGGATTTAGACTTTGGAAGCTGGAGATAAGTATTTAAGGTCAACATCTCCGTAGAAAAGTTCATTAAGAACACAATGTTGTTTGTAAACACAGAGCCTATACTTGGTTAATTGTGTTTTTTGCAGCTGGCACTGATCTACACTTCACTTTTATAAATATATGTTGGATCTTTCTTGCCCTCATTATTTTGTGACCCCGAGTCCCTGATTTTTTTTTTTTAGATTGTGAATGCAAATAATCAAACTTGAGGCATTATAAATTTGCACAGGCAATTTTTTAGTATGTCTTTTGAATAATTTAGCATATTGATGTTGCCTATCTAGTTTTGGTAATATTGATACATTTTTTTAATTGATTTTAATTTTTTTTGTAACAACTTTGGTACGGTGAGCACTTGTCTATGTGTGAGTCTTGAAGCAAAATCAGTTGAGAACGATTTAATTTCGATGCATTTAAGCATAAATAGACTTTGAGAAATGAGGCTGACAATGTCCTGCAGCTGAAAATGTAACTTTGCACTCATTAACTTAGAAAGTGTGTTTATGTGTGTTTGTCCAAATGAAGCTTCCTCATTAATTTTAGACTGGTCAATTCCTCTGTTGCATTTAAAGGAGAACTCCAGTCAATTTTAACATTGAGCTCATTTTTTGTACATTTGGAGTACATTTTTTTCAGACAACACTCCAAATGTACAAAAAAAATGAGCTCAATGTTAAAATTGACCGAAGTTCTCCTTTAATATCAGAGTTTAAACAAAACACTCTTTATCTAACATTCAAGCATGTTTTTTTTTTCCAGTATGTTGGCAGCTTGGATGTCCCAAGACCCAACAGTCGCATGGAGATTGTCGCTGCTATGAGAAGAATTAGGGTAAGTCTTTCAGACACTTTCTCTCACAGACACAGACTCTTAAGTGCTGAGTAATCACTGCTGATTGGCCCACAGCAGCTGTTTTCTCAGACACTTCTTTTGCAGTGCAAGACTCATTAGCTGGGGAAAAAAACAGTCTGTTCCTCTATATTTAACACATACTCTGCAGAGTCTGTGTGTGCCTAGTTTAGGGTGTGTACTGATAGTATTTTTGCACCTGAGGTTTCATATTGTATTCCCTGCACATTGATAAAAGCGAGATCACACACACAGACTAACAGAGATTGGTCCATAGAAAGTCTTGTTATTTCCCATGAGTGGTCTCTGCAGGGTCTACAGCGAACGGAAATTGGAGATGACTGCCTTTATTTTGGTTGATTGGTCGGTTTGTGTATGTGTGTGTGCTAGGCTAGTTTTCTATGTTGCCTTGTACTCACACTGACCCTTGTAATTCAGACTGAAGGCCATTTCTAAGACAAATGAAGTTGGATTTGTTGCTTGATCATGGAGAGCAGGAATTTGTGCATGTGCATGACTTGTTACCTTTAGAGCTTGTGACAGGCCGGGAGATCAAAGTGCTTTAGCTCCATTTTCATAAACCTTTCTAGCCTGCTTAAATGTATTTGTCTCGTCTCGTTACTGTACGTTAAATGATCTGTGCATTAAGTCTTGGAGTGTGTTCTTTTTGTTACTAACTTTTCAAGTCAGTCACTCAGTGACTTTTTACATGTAAATTTACAGATTTTTAATAATAGAATCATTCTAGACATTTTGTTTTCTGATCTGTCTTGACAGTGATTTTTTTTATTAATAAATAGGATATGTTAATATTACAAACTTTTTCTTTGCATTTTTGGGGATTTATTGTCAGTACTGAGCTTGCAGTTCACATGGGAAGGTTGCTTTGTACTTTTTGTGTGGATGTTCGTCAGTCACCACCAAAGACCAATTTTTGGGGTTGGACAATGAAACTGAAACACTGGCCAATGTTGGAGGTTTCACATCTATATGCCTGGTGGCCAATCTTCAGAGTGAAGCACGGGTGGATCAGTGTTGGTTTGCGCTGCAATATCATGACAATCCTGACTGTGTTTGATGGACACGATTCAAAAATCATGAGCTGGAGGATTATGAGCACCTGTTGCTCAAACCGCGTATCTGCTTGATCATGCACCAACACATACAAGACTTGTGACAGAAGGGTTTGATGAAGATGAAAGTGACGTTGAACATCTCCCATTTTCTGCACAGTCACCAGATCTGAATATTATTGAGGTGTCTGAAAACGTTTTCCTCCACCAGCATCATATAGTGACCTGGCACTGTTCTGGAAGAGGAACAGCTCATAATCCCTCTGGTCACTGTGAAGGACTTCGATCTGTCATTCCCAAGATGAATTGGTGCTTTATTTGGATGCAAAATGAGGCCCTCACCATCCTAATAAATGATTGTGTTGTAAGACCAGGTGTTTCAGTTTCATTGTCCAACCCCTGTAGAAGAAAGGGGACTCATCATTGGATCAGGCAACCTTCTTCCACTGCTTCAAGGTCCACTTCCAAAGCTCATTGTAGGCGCTTTCGGCAGTGGACAGGGGTCATCATAGGTACTCTGATTGGTCTGCGGCTATGCAGCCCCATATGTAGTAGAGTGCAATGCACTGTTGAATTTGTGACACATTCTTCCCATAACATCATAGAAATTTTGTGAAGTGCCAAAGAAGACCTTCTGTTGGCCTTCCTCATATATACAATCCTTTAGAAATCACTCTAATATGCTGATTTGATTCTAATATATCGATTCTCCCTTTTCTTGACTTGTTGGGACTCATTTTGCTATATTTTTTCACTTCTACATAAAACAGCCCTACCCACTCATAGACACGAAGATATACAGTACAGTGCACACATGATATTCACACTTTTATATTGTTGAACTGTAAGCATTTTCATAACACTCAGATCTTCTGTATGCTTTAGTGAGTATAATGCTGACGTTGAAGATTGTGTGGATCCTCCATGGACCCTCTCTGAGGTCATTCAGTAGATACATAACTTGACAGCATTCTCTTTCTGTCTGTCCCTCTGTGATGATTGGGCGAAAGGCCAGCTTGCACAATGTCTCTAAGGAATGCCAGTATGTGATTGACAGCTCCTTGGGTCTTATGTTATCAGAACTAAAAATAGCTGGTAAGTGGTCCGTTTCCATTGAAGGAAACAACACATATCCAAGTCTCTGACCTTTGCAAGTCATTTAAGACCCTATCCCTTTTCCCCCTCTTTCTTATGGTGGTTACTCCGTCATTCTATTTCTTTCTTTTGGGAAACCCCATCTATTTTAACCAGGGAATACTGTAGTGTAACATAATTAAGACTTTAATTGTTTTGTGCCTTCATTTCTCACCGGATCTAATCTTTAGAATGAAGCCATGAATAGAACAAAGTGCTGTGTGTGTCTTTTGAAAGATGAATAGTAATATTATTATATATGGTATGTATTAGGAAGTCTGTGTTATTAACTTTTAGTTCATTCTTAGGAGTGCGGAGTAGAGTTAGCATTTTACAAGATTTTATTTTTGACCGAATGAGAAAAGCAAACACAAGAAATATCTGTATGTAATGTAAAGGAAAAGGCTGTAGATGATGAAGCGCCTGGTTTAGTTAGTTTTATTAGTTTTGATGGCTCTGACACTCTAGAGCACATCAGTTCGGGCAAACTCCCAAATGAAAGAACGTCATTCTTTTCCCCTGTAGTGCATATTGACTTTTATATGAAAAATGACACTATAGCAACAGAGATGACCGATGACCCCATACACGTTTAACTAAATGTGTTCATACCATAGATGTCTATTGTTGTTATGTAATAAAGCAATATGACATATGCTCTGCTGTCCCTCATCACCACTCACATACTCCGGTCAGAACACTGTGGACACATACCGGCAGAGTGATACAAACTTTTAAACTCTGCTTGTCCAATCGGATTAGAGGACTGGAACTAAATATTGGCATTAAAATAATTATAATGACTATACAAACCCAATACCTGATCCTATAAGTCAGAGTTTTTTCATATGTATAATGAAGATTTAAATGTATGGAATAAATCAATTTCTGAATATAAATACATTAATTTACACCAACAAAATAATTTATTAATTAACCTTCATGTTGTGTTCGGGTCATTTTGACCCACTGAAGATTTTCTTTTTCCCAAAAATACTAGTTAATGTTATCGTATTGGAAACTTAGTGACTTTGTTATAAGACTTTTTCTTCATCCCCACCTATGAGGCAATGCAGGATGAATCTCAGAAGAAACCCTACCTTGCCTTAGGTGGGGAGGAAGACCAGGACAAAGTTACATCTTTCCACCAGAATGTAACCGTATCATCAGCTGGGCCTTCATCATCAGAACACTGCTGCTCATCAGTTGTTTCAAGGTATTTATCATGTGGTGCCTTCTTCTACTGATCTTCTTCTAATGCTCGTTCACTCGATCAATGATCTGATGAAGAACATCATGCACAGAGAGCTTCTTTGGCATTGTGCTGCTAAAAAATGAATGACAAGCAAGACACTGAAGCATTTATGTGTCTGTAAAATATAACATCTATATTTGTACATTTTAGTTCCAAAACACAATGTCATAATATATTGTCTGAAAACTATGATGAAAGTGTGTGTGTGTGTGTGTGTGTGTGTGTATATGCATCTATCCACAAATGCACAGGTCCAAGGGCTCGATGTTTGCAAGCCCACATGTACATATGTGTACATAAACATAATGAACATGCTCCTGAAAATGTTTCTCTTATTTTCAGTATCTCCCATTCACTTTAATTGTGCGATCATTTTTGAACGGGAACACCACAAGTGCGACTATGTGCCATTTTTTTACAAAATAAAAGTTTTTCAAAACAAACTTGGTGGTGTAACAAAGTAGACTAGTGTGATCAACTGTGCAATTTTTCTTCATATTTTATTGAATATTTCTGAAATTATTCATAAATAATGGTGTTTTTTTTTTTTACAAAGAAAAAGTAGATGCCTACTCTCAGATAAATGAGGCCTGTGATTAATCAGATGCAAATAAAAGTATAAAGCCTGTCATAATTGAAAGAAAACAAGTTGACAAAAAGATTGAATCCAGTATTGGGTGATGATATAGCATAACGAGTGATTTATAAGGTACCATTTTAAGCCGGTAATTTTTGATCGGGAACATGACAAATGTTATAGGGTTTTGAACACAACACAGGGGTTAAATTAAGTAAAAAAAAAAAAAACTATTTAATATAAAATTTGCATGTTACCAATTTTTACATTGTATTTTTATGCTACAGTTGACATTTCTATAGACTGATTCATAAAATATCAACAATAATCTTCAGAATTTCCGAAATCCAAACTGTAATGTAATTTCCAAATATTCAAATAGCACATTAAGTTATGTTGTCCAATTTAAGTGGTCAAATGAACTTGTCATCTTTAATTTGATAACTTCATTCCTACATCTGCCACTGTCAGTCACATGATTTTATAGGTCAGTGAACGAATGAATGCATGGATAAGCAAATATAAGTTAAGTATGACTCATTGGTTAAATGGAAATGTTCACTTTGATTTCAATGAATTTTGTTCCTTCATAACTTAACTTCCTTTTGTTCCTTCATTACACCAAATTTTCAGTAGAAAATAAATTAAGGTTTTTGAGGAAAACATTCTAGATTTAGTCGACCGGAGAAAAAAGCCTAGAATGTTTTCCTCAAAAACCTTAATTTCTTTTCTTAATATATTTTTGACTAAAGAAAGAAAGACATGAACATCTAGGATGACACATAGGGGTGAGTTAATTATCATGAAATTTTAATTCTGAAGTGACTACTCCTTTAAATAAATCTTAAATCTTTCTGTAAGCTGATTCCAATGACTGTCTTACAAAACCAGTGAGAGAATGTGATAAAGAGGTCAGGAGGAGAGGAGCGGAAAGTAAAGATGAAGGGAGAGGACAGTGAGAGGAGCTGGTAGCAGTTAGGGAGTAAGTGGTGTGTGTGTGTGTGTGTGTGTGTGTGTGTAATGGGGAGGGGGCTGATATGGGGCTACAGAGAGAATGAAAGGCTTCATTGTTGTGCAGTAGCCCAGGGACAGATGCAGTGTAATGGCCTACATTCGCTAGCATCCATGAGCTCAACATATCTCCCTCCAACCCATACCACAAGCTGTCATGATTCATATTTGATTCACGTATATATGTGATATATTGGAAGTATTGAATAATTGACATCATTAGGACATCCACATACATTTTAATGTATGTATGAAGAGTTCAGATGCAAAAGCCTCTAAATGCCATTTGAAATTTTCTTCTTTAATGATGATTTTTTATCAAACTTGTATATTTAAGTTCAGTAATTTCACTTAAATGGCAATGATAATTACCTATTAATTGTTATTTAAGTGAAATTACTGAACTTAAATATACAAGTTTGATAAAAATCATCATTAAAGAAGAAAATTTCAAATGGCATTTAGAGGCTTTTGCATCTGAACTCTTCGTATATTCATGGACACTGGCTTTCAACTGCATTTGAATTCTTCATCTTAATAAATAGACATAAACAGTCTCAAAATGTGTGTGTTGTAATTTTTGTAAGTCTTAATAAAATGAATGAAGTCCTGAGTAAATCCTCCATCCCACTGCTCTCAGTTGGTGTGCTCAGCAGGGTTCCTCCCTCTTTTGCTGCTTTTCTTCTACTCTCATTCACTGCCCTCTCTCTCATACTCCCCTTCACTTCTCAGGACTATTTCTGTCAGTGTTAACCAGTTACGCAAGACCAGTACCCCCATTTCACCATGGCAACACCCCCCCCAACCCCAACCCCAAACACTGCTGAAACATGTCCTGAGTCCTGAAACTTTAAGGGTGTTTGAGCATCAAAAACATTTGGCCAAACTCCACCCACACAAACATACCACACTTTTGACGTTCACCTGCATTCACTGGCGTGCTGAAACAAACACACTCTATCTGAACGTCACTATCTGTTGGGCTTTAGTATGTTTTGTAATTGAGAAAACTGCCTCAGGGCTTGAGAAAAAGACATGGAAGGAGAAAGAGAGACATGGTTGCTTTACTTGAGGGAGATTGTTTATCTGTCTCTTTCTCTCTATGTAGGAGTGTCTCTCATTGCCTGTTTCTGCTCCTGTCATTTCTCCTCGTCTTGTTTCCTTTCACTCCTCCTATTCCCTGATCTATGCTCTCTTTGCGTCTTTCTTTCATTTCTACTTTGTCATGGAAAGCCATTTGGCCTTGGTTTGTGTGTGTGCGTGTTAAAGAGAAAGACAGAGAGGGGAAGTGGCTGTGTCTGTAATGGTCTACATTGTTGAGTAAATTGAAAATGGCAAATAAGTGTTCGTGTGAGTGATTTTATGAAATGGGTGACTTGTTTTAATTTGGAAACATTCTTTTTAAAGCAAATAAGTGCAGAACAGATGCAGGTAATTTGCACATGCATCTCTCTCTCTCTTCGAGATAAATTAAGAATGCTATCATTTATTTAAGTAAATGTAATCTTACGCACTGCTTTATCTCTGTCTGATTCAAATTAGGTAGAATGCTGGATTTAACGAGTCATAACTGACGAAAATAACCTTCATTTCAACCATTCTGGTCAAATATTGCACTGCAAGCATCAGTGGGTTGTCAATGCTGGCAAATGGTAAATGGTAGCCATGGATTTCCACTTAGTTAATTCAGCATGAAACCAATGTACATTTTTTTCATGGCAAGGTTTTAATGCTAAGAAGTTATATCATTTGTATGACTGGCTGCACAGTATGGTTGCACGGTATTCCAGTAGGCCTACTGGAAAAATATTGGTGTATATTAGATTTCAAATGGTACAATATCATGATTTTGATAGTTGTGGTACTTGATATGCTCAGTTCTGAAGTTCACAGCAATGTGCCAGTGTGTTACACAAACTGATCTGAAAAAATGTGACAACAAGATGTAATGAACAGATTGTCATAATACTGGGTGTGTGCGTAGGCAGGCAGACAAAGACTTAGAAGAAGAATATAATTTCCAAAACGAAATATAAAAAACTCCCACAGGCAAGATAATCCAATAAAGGCAGAGAAACACACCTAATGTGAACATGACCGAACAGAAAGTCAATGTGAGGGTTCAACTTATATAGCAAACACAAACAAGACCAATTAATTACACACAGTGGAAAGCAATAACACAAATTTGGAGCGGGGAAACAAGGAAGACGTGTGACAAATGAAAACTAACTGAAAGTCTATAAATAACAAAACTAACTAAACATCACTGTGACACAGATAAATCTCACTCTACATGTCCCAAACTAATTAATAGAGAGGGCAGAAGGGAAAATTGGCATTATTTTGCCTACAACACAGATGAAAAAATTAACCTTTCCACACCTGTCTGGATGAAAACATTGCTATAAATCATGAGGCAACACATCAAATCTTTCCAGTCGCTTGCTTATCCACACTTGTTCAAAGAGTTAAAAGATCAATAGGGGAGTGCATCAATCAATTGATTTAATTTAGTCTTTTCAGGGCTCGACAATAAGGACTGCCCGATAACTGGGGCCAGCATGATAGACGCTTTGGACTGTCACTGTCCCAAACGGGCCAATGCTGAATCATCACGAAAGTTTATTATTTGCATGTTTGAAAGCATTGCGTTCCACCCTCCATAAACGGTGTCTCTCATGACACTTTGCAGAGTCTGCCCTGGCTAGGCACGTTCATGTTTTGATGAAGACACATGGCTTTGGAGAGCTTTTATTTATTTTATTTTATTTTTTCTTTCAGCTTGCTATTGCTTGCCTCTGCGAAACTGCACACTCTAGTTTTTGTTTAAAAATAGTCATTTTTATTGCATTGTAAATGTCTTGTCACTTTTCAGTAAAATTAATCATTTCTCTTCAAAAAAATTTCTTCCTGATGCAAACTTGGGGTAGTGTAAATAAAATGTGTTTGACCTTGTTATTTAACCAAGATCTGCCCTTAATCTATAAAATCATAATCCTTTATATTTAATCTTTGCACAATGGACATATGACAAGGACGCTTGAGTGTTGACATAGTTGTTCAAACACAAATGCAGACATACACATGGGACAGATGGTGCCCTTATACTTTGGCCCTGATCTTTGAGTTGTCCTTCTGTGCAGACACATGTCCAAACATTAAACAGAAAGAAACATGTCATTTTGAAACCTGTTTCATCTTAACTCATTCGACAACATTGCTGCTTCATTTGTCATGTGGAAACGCGAAAACGACATTATAGCCTACATTGTACATTATTTCTTTATTATTCACTATTCATTATTTCATCAATTTCATATTTTATGCAAATTTAAATGTGTACATAAAAGAGAATTCATGGCTCTGGATATTTTTATTTTGTAAGGGTCTCTGAGTGTTTGCAAGGTTGATACATTTAAACTATATATTTTTGTGTAATGCAAAATGCAAAGTGTTGCTGTCCTGACTGAAAGGCTCATTATGCGGGTCATTGTCTTCTCAGGTGTGAATCACATCATTATTCATGATCATTCATGCACCCATGGATATTACCTTTCCAAACAAAAACTAAATTTTTGCCTGGGTCGATATTGTTCCCACTAATTTTGAACTCGGACCGAGTCGGACGCACGCTTTAATCCGTTGCAGAGACTCTCTATTTGTTCCGGTGAAATCACAAAATAAAATGCACACAAACGTGTCCCTGCTTGATATAACCACTGATAAACATATACGATATACAAAAAAAAAAAAAAAAAAAAAAACCTATACGAGTGCAAATTAGAACCCTAAACCTCTGACACGCTTGGCAGAAGTTCTACCACTGGACCATTAAAGTGCATGCATGTAATGGTCGGATCTATGTATTTCTTCGCGTGAAAATTCTCACCAACGACGACATATTAGATCTCATTAAACGACAAATTAAACACAATGCACTATTTATTTAAATCGATTGCTGGACATCGGTACGTTATTATACATTTAATGTTAACTGTTGCAGTGCCACTGCCCACAAACATTGATGCTAAATAGTGCTAACTATGTAAAAAAGTAGTGGAGTGTCACTTACCAGATAAAATGGAGCGAAGTCCTCTTACAGTGTCGGTTATTGCAGTTTATAGCAGAGCAACCCATTTTATGTACGATATTTCAATACAAAAGTTCAGAAAGGATACTGAGGTGATTTGATGAGTTGTGTCAGATCATGGCTGAGACGTCAAATTTCAGAAATTCCACTCGGCGCAAGCCGTTATCAGCTGTCAATCAAAGTTAACCACGCCCTTATTTGTCATACATTTTATATCTAAATTTGATCTAAACTAACGAGTTAGAAAAACATTCACCCCCCCTTACAGTTGTCAAGCACTCGGAACCTTTTGAAAAATACAATAAAAGTCCATGGGACCAACCTGTAAAAACATGAATTTATGCTGTGAAAACGGACATTTTAACATGGGGTCTATGGATATTTGCTCCCTTTTGGAACCTTCCTCTAGCGGATTTTCGATGTACTGTATTGCAGTTTGTCGCACTTCTGGGCTTCATTTTTCAGATTAGAATGTCGCCGCTTGGTTGTAGTAGAGTAAATGATTAGGCAAGATCATTTTCACATCACTTTGAAGCAAAAACGTGAAAAAATCCATTATTAGTATGTGTTTTGTGGCCTTATTTCAGAAACTTTATTTTTTATTTTTCTTGTTTTTTTAACCATGCATAAACATTATTCTCAAAAATACAAACATGTACATGTTGCACACATATTATGGTAGCCCTATTTGTGGTGAATAGAGTGTAATGACACCTTTGCCATTAATGTGTTTATAAGCAACTGAAAAAAGCACAAATGTCAAAACATCTCAAGGACCCCAAAAACACTATAGACCCCTAAGGGTTCATGTTAACATATTTTTTTGAACATTCTGAGAACATTCATAAGTAACATTTTCTTAACTTAATGGGAACATTAACAAAACGTTTTTTTGCGTCATACCCATGTGACTCTCTGTTGCACAGGAAAGATATTACCGTATGTACAGGAGGAGAAGCTTGCACGCAATCGGGGAACCGTGGAGGCAAAATGACAAAATAATTAATCAGAATACCTAGCAAAATTGTATCCTTCTCCTAGCTCATGGACAGCTCCTACTCACACTCTCCAACTCTGCATGTTTCGGAAGGGAATGATTCAGATTTCTCATTCCACAGCAATAGAAGACAGACGGGTTGCTCTCGTCACATCTACGTAGTCAAGCTCTGTTTGAGTCTGCGGGTCATGGACGGAAGTGCTAAAAAATCGCCAAAAACGGGCTTCAATCGTCTCAATGGAGTTCCAATGAGATTGCTCTGTCCATTTCTTTTAGTGTCTATGGCTGGGTCTAATGGCTGAGGTTGTTAGTGACATGGTACCACAGGAAGTTCCTGTCAGTACACACGTCTTGTCATCTACTCAGTCAAGCACATAGCCATATATAAACCTCAACATCAAAGCAGTTTACATTGATGAGTACAAAAAAGATCATAAGTTTCCTGTTTTGTATGCATGTAACATCTGTAAAATTTGAGTTGTTGACAAAAGCTTGTCGGAGAAAACCTAATTTTGTCTGTTTCTATCCCTCTCAACGTTTCTCACATACACATTTTTTTTTTTTTTTTTGGAACTTCAAATGAAATTTCAAGCCATTCTGGTGCGCCAGCACAGTAAAGGTTATTAAATCCCACCCATGGGGTGTGTGACATCATCTGATTGGCCCTTATCCCACTCCCAGCAGGTAGCTCTGCCGACTCAGCTCCCAAGAAATGAGTTTGGAAGTCTTTTCAATGTTTCCTCTTTCCCTGTCACTCTCTCTCTTGCTCAATTCCTCAAGCGCACACTTTGTCAAAATGACACACACTCCCCATTGGTCTGAAGTCAAGCAGAAATCCCAATCAAGCAGAGTGACAAACTCGCTCTCAGCATCCCATGCAGGTCAAGGTCGTTTCCAATGGCAGCATCAAATGGAAGTAGTTTTTTTTTTTTTTTTTTATCCCTAGTGCCAAATGTGAAATTCCTAAGAGAACGAAACGGACAACATTACAAATGCATTTTTGTTTATTGTGTGTGAAGTGAACAGTTGCATAACTACGGCCATTTTACATGTACTGCATTTGATGGCTGATCTCATATATTTTATAGTATTCCCTATTTGTCTTGGCTTCTTCTGCCTTTCATCCAGTTGTCTTTACCCCTTCACCGACAAGCAATGTGTCGATAAAAAGCTACTAGATAACAGTTATATGATAGTTTATTTGTTTACTATATTCAGCTTGCATTTCTATTTATCCTGAGTATAGTTGTCACAATACTGGAATTTCATACAATATCTTTTTTATTAAGTACCTCAAAAAATAAATCTATATACCATTTTCAGAACCATGGGGTAGTACTAATAGTAATATTAAATGTATTATTATTATTATTATTATTATTTTATTTATCATTTCTCTTTAAAAGTACAATTGAGTTCTAAAGATACTAAAAACCTGGCCACTATTACACAATAATTCTAATTGAATATGAATAAAATACACAACCACAAAATAAAAATGTGTTAGGCAGTGCTCGGAACAGTTGATGGAATTTTCACTTGCTCGATCGAGCTCTGTCATGCTCTGTTGTGAATGTTTGCGTGTTTTTTTTTTTTTAAGTCTGGTAAATTTAAGCATTCAGTTCATTTTTATCTTTTCAGTCAAGCATAAAAATATGTGAAAAAGAACACATTTTAGTACTCATGCAAGTCTGTGAGAGACAGCTTGCGAGAAGGCTACTGAAGTGATTTTTCATTCGTTTTTTCTTGCGGTTAAACAGAAAAATAGACACAACAAAGCATGTCAAATTGCCCACATTGGCAGGTATTCATGTAAACACTGTTTGTATGTCTTAATTGAATGTGATCAGATGAGAAAGAAAACACACGTGTAACAGTATACAGTAACAATATACTGTATATATTTAACACACGTACACAGTGCCCTCCACAATTATGGCACCCATGTTTAAGATGTGGTCAAGGACTTCTAAAAATTCTCCTTTTTTTAAACAACATTGAACCCAAATGCAAAAAAGGGGAAAAATCCAACCTTTTATTTAAGTACATTACTTTGGTGGTAAAAAAAACCAAAAAAAAAAAAAAAAAAAAACCTTGAAATCATGTGTCCCACAATTATTGGCACCCCTGATGTTAATACTTTGTACAACCCCCTTTTGCCAACAAGACAGCACTTAATCTCCTCCTGTAACATTTCACAAGATTGGAGAACACAGAGAGGGATCTTTGTCCATTCTTCTTTGCTCAATCTTTCTAGATCATCCGGGTCCTCTCTTATGCACTCTCCTCTTTAGCTCGCCCCACAGGTATTCCATTGGATTGAGGTCTGGGGACTGAGATGGCCATGGAAGGACCTTGAGTTTGTGACTGCTGAACCATTTTTGTGTAGATTTTGCCACATGTTTTGGATCATTATCCTGCTGAAAGACCCAATGACGACCCATCTTCAGCTTTCTGGCAGAGGCCATCGGGTTTTTATTTAAAATGTTCTAGTAGTTCAAAGTGTTCATAATGCCATGCACCCTAACAAGGTTCCCAGGGCCTTTGGAAGAGAAACAGGCCCACAGCATCACAGATCCTCCACCATACTTCACGGTGGGTATGAGGTGCTTTTCGGCATTCTCATCTTTTATTTTACACCAGACCCACTTAGAGTGTTTGTTGCCAAAAAGCTCAATCTTAGTCTCATCTGACCAAAGCACACGATCCCAGATGAAGTCCCAGTGCCGCTTGGCAAACTCCAGACGTTTACGTTTGTCAGTGTTAGTGAGAAAAGGCTTTTTCCTAGCATGCCTCCCAAACAGCTTGTTGGCATCTAGAGAGCATCTGATGCTTGTTTTGGAGACTTTGTGACCCCAAGATGCCACTATTTGATGCAAATCTGTGACAGTGAGCTTAGGACTTTTTATTTACTTCTCTTAGCATCCTCCTCACTGTGCGTTGTGGCAAGAAAAACTTGGGACCTCTTCCAGCCTTGTTTGTCACTGTTCCAGTTGTTTTAAACTTCTTAATGATCCCTCTAACTGGGCAAGTTTAGGCGAAAGGCTATTTTCTTGTAGCCATTGCCTGACTTATGAAGGTCGACACACATCTGCCTTACTTGAATGTTGTGTTCTCTCGTCTTTGCCATGTTGACAAATGAGTAAGAGAATTAGGCCTCTGTGTCACGTTATACCCCAGGGAAAGAGGAAGTCATGAATTACTAATTAAAGTTCCTAGATATCCTGAACAACTTTAGCAACTACAGAAAAATATATTTAAAAAAAATAATCAACTACATTTTTCAGTGGAATTGTTAGGGGTTATCAATAATTGTGGGACACATGATTTCAAGGGTTTTTTTTTTTTTCTAAATTTTCAAATTTTCGATTTTATCACCAAAGTAATGTACTTAACTAAAAGGTTGGATTTTTCTCTTATTGCATTTGTGTTTTATGTTGTTTATAAAAAGGAGAATTTTTAGAAGTCTTCAACCACATCTTAAACAGGGGTGCCAATAATTGTGGAGGGCACTGTATGTCTATATACAGTACGTTTATAAATGTGTATATACAAATATATATATATATATATATATATATATATATATATATATGTATATATGTGTCTTTGTGTGACCGCTTGCACCTCAACTAATGCAAGAAAACAAACAAAGTGCCTATTATCAACTGCAGCTTTGGGTCCAAGCACCATGCATTTACAGACGCTACCTTGATCTAAATAAGATGCACATGGTTTTGTAAGAAAGGGCAGTTTATTAGTCCCAGAGAAAAAAACTAAGTATTCTTAAATTTTTCATTTTTAAAGTCCTTTTTGTATTTCTGCTGCATTCAGCTGCAGATTTTAACTTAGCACGGAGAACAATGGCTATGCAGTATATCTTAAATATTTCAATGCACTTTGCACTTGAGCAATAAGATTAAATTTTCATTCTCGCAGACCCATTTTGTCCTGTAAGGAATGCTGACACAAAACGTGAATTATAAAATTATAAGTAGTCATTTTAGTTCAATTTTTTTGCACAAATGTAGCAAAAGTGGAGCAGATTTAAGTGAGCTGATGTCATGGATCAAGCAAATCTTCAAAGTGTTGGGTCATAAATGCAGTAATGCTCACTGCTACATGCTTAAGACATGCATAAAGATGTGACTCTTAAGCTGAGATTTACCAGATTTAGCGCCTCAAAGGTGTTAGACTTGGCTAGTATAGATGCATCTGAGTGTTATATAAGCTTGTTTTTGAATATTTCTAAATATGCTAAATTAATGCTCATTGTTCAAAACATTTCTCACAATCTTATTGTGGTTCAGGACTACAGACAAACTCGTTTTCTTTTTAAGTTATAAATAAACATTATTAAAAACATTATTAAATATGAAATCAATAATTTTGGGGATTACATCACATAATCCAGCAAGGATAGAGGTCCTTAATTGTTGAGATCTTGAGACTTGCATTCCTATTCACTCTGTCTCACATAATCACATGGGAAGGGTGCATTATTATTATTTAATGTGGCCTTTGGATACTGACAACCACTGTTAATTATACAGAATGTCACATAACACCAGTCAGGAGCTGTTGCAAGACACGACATGTTAAAGTGACATCCAAGGACTAAAGAAACTACAAATTAAGTGTTAAAGAGAATTACAGTGTTAACGTTTGTTCTTTTTGACTCCGTTTAGAGTGATATGAATGAGAAACCCTGAAGGCTGAATGATCAATTGGTGAGCATTTGACAAGTAGCCTTATTGTGTATTCACTATTGGCCATATCTTGTCCCTTGACTCACACCTTTTTTGGCCTTTTGTATTTAATTTTGTTTGGTCTTGAGCATGCGTACTAAATGTGCATCTCAGAGGGCATTCAATTCAATGCTCTTTTATATGAAATTATGGCTACAGTATTACATCTTTAGAAAGCTGTAGTCTTAATACTGCAGCTTATGTTTTCCTAGTTAAATCATTAATATACAATCAAAAAGCGATATCTTAACTTGACTATAATAAGCAATATCTTAACTGAAGGAACTAAAGAACTGAAGAATCCTCGACTGCGATCGGTAAAATACCGGAAGTGGCGTATTCCACGGACGACAATCCATGAACCGCATTATTAGACCGTTTTCTAAGGCTGCATGGTGTATTAAAACCATTAAAAAAACTTACTATAGCATTGTGCTATTCACAAAGGCAGATTTAGGGAAAAGCATTTATAAAATACGGCAAAACAAGGAGAATACATCAATATCTTTCTATATATGCGACTAAAATTAAAAATTAAAATAAAAGTTTAAACCCTCGCTCTGAGTTAGCATGTTTTGATGTCCACATATTCTTGTTAGATAAATTAGTGGCTTTCGCATTTCTATCATAAAGAGTGGTCAAATATTAAAGATTAAGTTAACATTTCAATTAAATATTGTGTTAGGTTCTGCTAACCCTCTAGGGGTCGGGAGGGGAGGTAACAAAGGGAAAAGCGTAAAATAAAAAAAAGTGGAGGCAAGAACACTTCAGTCCTCTGCCCCAGAGTGAAGACGATACCAGATGATATATAAATAAAAGAAAGGATTTTATTTACAAAAAAGAAAAAAGAAAATACTTAAAAAAAGGACAGAACATAGGTTACTAGGGAGCAATGGCTAGGTTACTAGGGAGCAATGGCTCAGGCCTAAAATTACGAACAAAACAGCCCACTAACTAATTTTGGGAGGAGTCTTAACTATAAGAAAGGTTAAACAAAAGTAAATAAACAACAACTTCCCTCAACTCCCTTGTTACACAAAAACAAGGACAAAAGCAGTATTAAGAAAAAAAGGCACTCACCCCCTCACAATAGTAACTATTAAACATGTTAATAGGCTGTATGTAGAGGGGTTTTTTCACCACAAGAGGGCACAGTTTCCAGCAATAACAAAGGTGTATGTTTATGACGCAGTGATGAGCTGAATGATGGGACTTGCTTTGATAAGCTGATAAAGACACAAAAGCTGTGTTTACATTTAAGTTTTCACAGTTAGTGTTGCACATGTAAGCAGCTTTCTCTACAGTGAACGAGATTCTACATATATCAACATATATTTCTCTCTGTCATTTAGTTTTCTTAACTTTATATAGCGACGCTGTGCTGCAGAACTGAGGATTCCCAAAATAAGTCATTCTCCAGGATTCAGGACACTTAATGCTTAATGGACTAATACAGTGATATAAAAGACCAAACGCACGCATAAACTCATGCATAAACTCACATACTATCATAGCACATTTTGTACAGAATTCAGTGTATTCAGACTTTAGCCATTAAAAGGTTATAAGCAGCACACGAAGCCACAAATGCATGTTGTCGCAGAAAAGCCAGCATCCACTTTGCCAAAACAACTTATTCTGGTTAAATATTTACTTTTTATTGATATTGCTGCCATTGCTGTCAGCTGGGTACTGACCATTTATTCATTGATTTTCATGCATTGGTACATTAGCTGTTGTGTGTTGTCACGGTTGTTGTCACGGTTTCATGGCACCCTTTTTATATATATCCAAATTGCGTGCTCATCATTCGAGCTGATGATGCACAGGCTGTCAACATGATTGCTGTGAGTTAACACTTGATTTCAGACAATTGTCACGCCTGAGGTGTTCCCCTTAGCATCATTTAAGTATTGTTGAGTTCCCTTTGAAAGGGAACATTAAAAAAGGTAATACGGTCCTGTGTTTGATCTTTGAAAAAAGACTCTCTAAGCATTTATATTACTGTTTTTTTTTTTCTTGCAGTACGAGTTCAAGGCAAAGAGCGTGAAAAAGAAGAAAGTGAGCATAGGGGTTTCTGTAGACGGGGTCAAAGTGGTGCTGCGCAAGAAACCCAAGGCATGTGTCATTACACCTATACACCTTTGACATCACACGTTGACCTTTACTGAATATCCTTATTCTGTATAACTATAGTCCTAAAAATTAGGAGTTTATTTGTTTGTTCACATGCATAACGAGACCCTGACACTTGTCTTGTTTTGACCGCCAGAGGAAAGAGTGGACGTGGGATGAGAGCAAGATGTTGGTTATGCACGACCCCATATACAGGTGAGACACAGAAAATATAACAAAATAAATTGTATTTCAACCTTATGTATTAATGTTTTGCCTGTTTTCTCCTCTTTTTTCTCAAAGGATCTTCTATGTATCCCATGATTCTCAGGATCTGAAGATATTCAGCTACATTGCTCGTGATGGATCCAGCAACTTGTTTAGATGCAATGTTTTCAAGTCCAAAAAGAAGGTAGAGTTTTCTTTCACCTGGCAAGAAAATAATTGGTATTATGTTCCTTTTTCTCTATCCCGAACTAAGGAATAATATCATGCATGCCATTTTTTCTCAGTCCGTCTTATCCTTGAGCGAAGGCCTTAACCATGAAATTCTTCACCTGTTTGTGTCTGTTGTCTCTGATTTTCCTCTCAATTGTTGCCCTTTGCTTTTTTTCATAGAACTGTAGTAGCACAGAATGAGCACTTACACAATGCACAATAAAATAATTTTATATGATAAAATCAAGAAAAGCATGTCAAAAAGTTATCCAAAATATCCTATCCAATATTTAGAAAAGAAAATATATTTTTGGTCAGTGTATTTTAGGAATATACAGTATATAAGGTTATATACTATATACATCTTGTACATATAAGATTTTCTAAATGTCTCTAAATCTCTATTCTTCACCTCCTCTCTCCACTCTCAGAGTCAAGCCATGCGGATAGTGCGGACAGTCGGTCAGGCGTTTGAGGTGTGCCATAAGCTGAGTCTGCAGCACGCTGAGCAGAATTCAGATGAGCAGCCAGACGGCCCTGCAGACGGCCAAAGTGATCAGTCTGGAGAAGAGCCCAGCCCTGAAGGTGAGACCATGCCATCACATCAGAGCATTCAATCCTTAAAACACGTCATCATAGAATAAATCAAAGCTGTGGAGCTGCGAGTACAGGATTTCGGTGCTATTTTTCATGTGATGTTTAAACGTGCCGATCGTTGTTGTAAAACTAGTTTAGTTTCATCATATTCTTAAAATGCTGCTGTTACAGGTCGTCAGCTGACAGGGATGGAACAGGGAATGGAGGATGTCATTGGAATGGAGTGCCATTCCCCAAAGCTCAGTGAGCAGGCAATGGATGACATTCTTCAGAGCCTGTCAGAACTCAACATGGTGAAACCTGGACAAACTCATCAGGTGAGATCGCTTTTTGAGCATGACTGAGTGTTTTAGCAGAAGAAAAGCCCTTGGATCATTTTTTCCCCTCAGACGTCTTTCGAGTATCGCTTGTCAGCTGGAAACAATGGCTGTTTATAAATAAAGAGAAAACCCCTTTCACCTCCTCTCTCTTCTGTTTTTTACCCCTTTTTATAAGTTCTGTGTCCTGTCTCAACCTTGTTCTTCCTTCAGGGTATTCAGTTAAACTGTTATGATGCTTCAGGCCTGCAGACTATTTTCAAAATCTTATCACTATCTGAACTGGAAACCAAATCATACAGTCTCATTGATATTTGAAAAGTAAATTAAAGTAAAACCAACATTAATTAAATTCATTTAAACACACATTTAAACAAATTATTACAGCAAATATTACCATGATGTATAATTATCTTTTTTTTTACTTAAAATAATATTTTCAGGGCTCCCCTTGAAATCCTTGAAAGTTTGTGAATCCAAAAAAAATCAAGTCCTTAAAAGTGCTTGAATTTATCTTGAATAAGTTTTCTGGAAAATAAAAAATCCATATTATTCCCTCCGGTCCACTAATGTGTTATTTCGCCAACATTTCTTGGCCTATGCATACTAGCTTGCTTGATTTACTTTAGTTACGTGCATTTACGATTTAAAGGAGTAGTTCACTTTTAAATGAAAATTAGTCTATGATTCACTTACCCTCAAGCCATCCTAGGCGTATATTACATTTTTCTTTCAGATGAGTACAATCTGAGTTATATTAATTAACATCCTAATGCAACCATTACAAGCATCAGATTGAAGCTCAAAAAAGTGCCTCCATCCATTATAAAAGAACTGCACAAGGCTCCAGGGGGGCCTTCTGTGTGTTAGAAAAATATTCATATTTAACACGCTACAATGTAAAATTGTTTCAAACAAAGTTTCCAGCCAACAAAGTTTACAGCCAAACGCAGTCTTACGCCCAAAGCGCAACTTGCGCAACTTATATAAACTTTATTTATATAACTATGATTGTATTCGTCTGAAAGAAGAAAGTCATATACACCTATGGTGGCGTCAGGGTGAGTAAATCATGGGGTAATTTTAATTTTAAAGTGAACTACTCCTTTAAGTTTTCCCACGTGAGGTACTTTGTGTTGTACATTGCCATGACGTTCACGCGCACACGAATGCCAAAAACTGACCATTCAAGATGATTTGACTGGAGGTCCTGTTCAGAAGTTCATCGAGTAAATTATACGGGAAGAGAGAGCCATTAAGGACTATTTAAATAAGGTCAAAGTTATATATTAAACAAAGTCAAACTTAAAATGGTTTGATGTTTGATATACTGAATCTCTCTGCCATTCTTTACTGAAATTCCCAGTGCAGATGGCCTGAAAGCAGGTAATGCATTCATTAATTTTACATGTATTCATTTAGCAGTAGTCCATTCATAATGTATTCATGTGTTCGTTGTCTAGCAAACATCAAAGATCCTGTGGAGATCCATTAGCTTTGTAGCTGACATTCATAACATGTGAATCTTCTGGAGGATAAATGAAGACAGAATGGGAACATTCATTGTTGTGTTTTTTTTGTGTTTTTTTTACATTTTTTATAGAGTTCCCTACTGGTATCACTCTGGGTCCGTGTATCATCCGATCATTTGATTTCCAATTTGAAATGAAATAAGCACAAATGAGAAAACTTTGTTTGTTTGTTTGTTTGTTTTCAAAATGTAAAGTTTACAGGAAAAAAAAACTTTGTTCAAAATTTGTTTTCCACATGTGGGCGGTCATGAGACACCCACTTCCACTGATTGGTCAAGTAAATCTGAGCATGTGACATCATCAGTTGTTCAGGTCTCAATGGTAATCTCCCAATTAAGATGTAATTTGTCTTTTTGAAAACCCAAACAAATCTTTAGAACCTACTGGTCACTTCCTTATCCTTGTGGCAAACTTTTACTCGCACAAACAAAAATTTCTTAAGAAAATTCCTACTTTTAAAGATTTCTTATGTGAAGTAAAATTTTTAATCAAATCACTTAGAATAATTGCTAGAAAATGTACTTCTTTTTGGAAGAAATATAGAGATGATTAATATGTTTGCTGTTTCTTTTCTTTGCCTTTTTTTTTCTTCTTTGTTTAGCACTTTCCATTTTGTGCTATGATTGTGCACGAATGAGTTTACTTGTTTAATATATACATTGTTGGAAATGTTTTATCCACATATTAAAGTGCTATAATGCATGCAAATACGCATACACACACTAATTAACTAATTCACTCTTCTCTCTTTTTGCATGACTAAGACATGGCAACGACCTGGCAACACTGACATTATTAAACAGTTAATCTGTCTATTAACATGTAATATTACAATTTATAAAATGGACAAGACTAAAATGTAAAATAGTTACTTCTCTCTATATTTTCTTAATTAAAAACATTGACTGTTGTTAAGGACTGTTGCTATCATGGGGTTGCCAGATGTCAAGAGTTTAAATCTCCCAATTAGAATTTTTGTCTTAAATATATACTATTAGAAATTTCACTGTTTTAGCTTTTGAGAGAACCATTTTGAGTTATACCAGTTTACATAATGTAGAGATTGTTCATTTTATATGACAATATTTTCTGTCAGGAAATTAGATGACTAAATGAGTAAAATAAATGTTTTAGATTTCTAAAAGATGTGTGTTTGCACTATTGCATTTTTTAAATAAAAATAAATTAATTAAAAATAATAGTACCTACTACCGCTTTTTACTGTTGAGCGCATAATAACATTAAAGGTGCAATGTGTAAAAATTTTGAGTATCTATAAACAGAAATGCAATATGGTCACATCTATGATGATAATACACAGACCACTTTGCCATCCATCTCATGGAAGATATTCCTGTGTGGACATTCCATTATGTGCATTTCTCTAGGCGTTCACTACAGAGATGGCGATTGCTGTCAAATCTATCAAATGACGGAGATAGATGTCAAATCTGTCCCTGTGAAAAATAGTTTCATGTTACTTTTACCCGAAAAAAGTAGTTATGTTACTAACGCGTTACACACAACACTGCTGCACAATGGAGATAAGTGACATTAAAAGACTGTTTCATATTGGAAGTGTTTCTTACTTTTGCAGACGTGCTACTACCTCCTCCATCCTCTGCCTTTTCCTTCTCATACCCCTGAAATTAAATCTCCAGCTCCTTCTAGTGGTTAACATTGGATGTTGCACAGAAAGAATAATTGTGCTGTTTCCTTTACTGCTTTTAGATTGAATTATGATGTGTCATGTTTGATATATAACGTATAAAGGTTTGTGTAAGGGTGTTCAAGGGTGGGGACAGAAAATATCGTTAGGTGAGAAAGTAGAGTGCGTTTTGATGTTCAAATCCTATAGGGCCATGTCTCTGTCTCACTCCCTTTTATGACAGAGAGAGTAAAGCTACTTAGAGAATATTACTTTCTGTGTGTGTGTGTGTGTGTATGTGTGTGTTTAAATGTAATTATTAGTAAATGTTCCTCTTTTTGCACTTGAGTCGACCTTTGCTTCTGTGGATCCACATATTAAAGTGCTCTTAATGCATGCAAATACACATACACGCACACAAACTAATTAACCCTTTACTCTTCTCTCTTTTTGCATGACGAAGACATGGCAACGACCAGGCAACACTGACATGATTAAACACTTACCGTGACTATTAACATGTAATATTACAATTTATAAAATGGACAAGACTAAAATGTAAAATAAAACTTAATTTCTCTATATATTATTCAATTAAAAACAAGCAGGATAGTATTATTGACTGTTGTTAAGGACAGGCGTTGCCAGGTGTCAAGAGTTTAAATCTCCCAATCAGAACTTTTGTCTTAAATATATACTATTAGGAATTTCACTGTTTTAGCTTTTGAGAGAGGCATTTTGAGTTTTACCAGTTTACATAATGTAGAGGTTGTTCATTTATATGACAATTTTCCGTCAGGAAATTAGATGACTAAATGAGTAAAATAAACCATGCGAATGAGTTGACATTGGTTTGATTTGTGGCTATAGGTGAAAGTACTGTAATTCTGATGAAATGACAGCAATCATAATTTAGAAATTAAGAAACCAAGATTTCAATATTGAGCATCCCTCCTGCTGCTGAGACCTAACCACAATCTCACAAACTCTCTGCAACCCAACCTGTTTGACTAAGGCTGTCGAGCCCTATTAGTGCGTTAATGCAGTTTCAATGGCAACGGTTCCGTATGGTATACCACCTACTGCAAAATAGGAGTGGTAGGTGGTATATATATATATACATATACATACAGTATATTTAACTTAGACTTTTAAAATAGCTGGCAAAATGAATACTATTGTAAACTGCAAAATATGATGTTTCACTTGGAAAAAATGTTTTAGAAAGCAAATAGTGTTAACTTTTTTTTTTGCTTCTCTCTCTTATTCTCATTTTTCCTCTCTCAGTCTTTACAAGACCTGGAGGGTGTCTCTCTCTACAAGCTATCCCCCGGCAGCCCTTGCTCTCCTACTCTCACACCTTTGGCCAGCCATCACCACCTGCAGTTACTCCAACAACAGCTGCTACAGCAGCAACAACAAACCCAGATCGCTGTAGCACAGGTAAGATGTTGCTTCTACCCTTTCTTGACACTAGAAGGGGCTAGAACTCCATAAAAAATGCAGCAGTTGATTTTATATTTTCAGGCATTTTCACAATCATTTGCTTTTCTCTCAGAAAACAGGTTTTCTCCACAACCCTATTTTTCTCTGTTGAAATTATTTCTGATAGCCTCTGTTAAAAAAGCTCTCACATAAGACCATATCATTCATCAAACAGGGGAACCAAAGATGAATATAAAGGAGACAGAACACAACGCTGTTATGGGCAATCACCAGGCTTCTGCCACTTCATTCATTCGCCTGTTCATTTATTTGGTCCATTTATTTGGTCCTTTTTGTTCTAATGTCCTGTGTGAGAGAGAGAAAGCTGATGTGCCCTCAGCTGTGATTCAGCACAGTCATGCTACTGCATTGCAATAGCTTGGAAAAGGAGATTGATGTGCATTCACCGCCCACCCAGAGAAAAATTATATTGCTCAGAGGTTTTTGTAAAAGTAAGAGGAATTTTAAAAGTGTGATGTCTAGACCTTGAAAAGTAATTTGATTTATTTTTTTAATTATAAATATATAAACACACACACACACACACATTATATATATATATATATATATATATATATATTTCAAATTCTGTAATATTTTATTGGAAAATTGCTATTTGTAAGTGTTACAAAATGTAAATCTTGTATTATTATTTTATTTAATTACTTGATAATATTGCCACAATTAGTTTCTGTAAATAGCAGCTTTGTCATTATAGCAGACATATTAGAAATAATTTCAAATATAATCACTGACAATAGACCTTAGAGGCAAAAAGTTTAAAGAGATCTTGATTTTTTCTTTCTATGGGCAAAAATAATGAAATCAACAAAATAAAAGTCTCTTTCATTATACAGGAAAACACTTTAGATTCCTTAAATAAATATTGATTAAGTTTAGTTGATTAAAAGTTTGATATCTGTCATTGCTTGACACACACACACACATACAACACAAGTTAGAAGTTAGAGAATCAACTCTAGGACCTTGATTACCTGATCCCTGATCTAAGATTCGTTTCATTTACCATAATCCTCAGATCATATCACATCTTTCAGTAAGACTGCCGTGATTCCCTATGGTTTTGACTGAGCGTGTCCCTGTGGTAGGTGCATCTCCTAAAGGATCAGCTGGCCGCGGAGACGGCTGCCCGCATGGAGGCGCAGGCCAGAACTCACCAGCTGCTGCTGCAGAACCGAGACTTACTGCAACATACATCTCTGCTGGTGAAACACCTCAGCCAACTGGAGGTCAGAGTCAGTGGAGCCACAGAGAGTAAGACTCACAACACTACCTATAATCCTGAGAGGACTCACTTCTATAAAGCCTTGCAAATGATCGAATAAAATTAGTCATGCTACACAAATGAAATATTTGAATATTTTGCAATAAACTAAAAATATATTGTATTTTAAATTGACAATTAATTACTGATAGTTTATAATTCTATACTTTACACGTTTGCGGTCAGTAATATTAATTAAAAAAAAAACCATTATTGATGTTATTCAACAACATATATTAAATTCATAGTGACAGTAAAGATATTTATAATTTGACTGCCGAAATATTAGCTTTATATATATATATATATATATATATATATGAGAGAAAGAGAAATTATTATTTTAATATGTCATATTATTACTGTATTTTTTTTTTATCAAAATTGAGTTGAAGGGAAGTATATTTTAATGAGAAATATAACTTTTTTGTGATTTTTGAAAAATACAATTTTGCTCTCAGTTAGTGGGCAGTCTATTGCACACCTTTACATTCATAGATGCGCACACATTGTTTTTTTTGGCAGACTGGGATGTTATTGAATTGGTTGGTGTACACTAATCTATTTCAGAGTTTAGTGCAGGAGTTTATCAGGTTTAATTCTTCAGCACTGGGCTCCTTGCCGACTCTCGCACTCTGGGAGAGAAAGAGAAAGAGAGTGTGTGTGTTTGTGTGTGTGTTTCAGAGATCCCCTACCTTGTGGGAACAAAATGTCCCCACAAAGATGGCAATATCCAAAAATCTTTTTCTTGTCGGTACACTTTTGGTCCCCTTGAGGAAAACAGCTTATAAATTATACTAAATTATGTTTTGTGTGTGTGTGCACACAAACTTATGCGTGGTGCAGTGGTGGTGGTGTACTGGCTGGTTGCTGTGACCTGTCATTAAGGCTACGTTTACACTTAGCATTAACATGGGACCACTGTGATTCAATCAAGCAGATCGGATCATTAGCCAATCAGTTTACATTTACAATTGTTCACATTTGTTTGCATTTACATTTGTTTACATTAAGTGGAGTGGGAAAAGGGTAAAGATTATACAAATTAAACAATGTCCCAATTGCTTTTCCTCACTCACTTTACTTAACTATGCAATCTCCAGTCTTAATTAAATTAAGTTTTTTAAATGAAGGAATACTTCCAGAGTTGATCGTATACAAAAATAACTAGGTTGATCATGTTAAACAAGTCACATCCTCGATCATCTGGGTTTAAGGTTATAGCCTGCAATGACTATATCTGATAGATTGATGAACATGCTGAAACAAAAACATTCAACATTTAAAATATTAAAGAAAAAATCTGATTGTGATTATTCCTCTGTCAAAGCAGAGCGCAGCTCTTCATTAAGATCTCATGACTGACTGTGATTGTACAGACGATCGCCTCGTTCAGATAATGTTGCACAATTAAAATGAAAAATGACACTCAGTATCACGTAATACAATGTTTTTTGTAAGGTTCAAATAAGTTTCATTTCTTGTCTAAACTTGCGTCTGACCATTATTTTCTGACAACCACGAGGGGAGACTGGGCGGGGATTTATATGACGTCCACCTGTGACTCGATGGCTGTATTGCGTTTACATTACATCGAGATCCGATCACAATGCGTCCTCGACTACCTCCGAACCTGGACAGGCTGATCGGATAACATTCCGATCAGAAGTGCCTTTAAACTTGTCTATTCAATGTGTATGTGAACAACATCCGGATACAGGTCGCATGTTAATGCCAAGTGTAAATGCAGCCTTTAGAGTTTTTGAAATTTTCTTTTTTGCCAGTCTCCCAATAGCTGATTTTTCAGTAATAAGCTTAATTTACACACTGTAAGTGTTAATTACAATTCATTATAACATAACATACCCTATTGTTATTGACTGTTTTAGGTTGGCTATTAAGACATTTACTTTAGAGCATCTAAATTTGAATCTCTCTCTCTTCTAGAAGAATCAAATTGGAGTAGTCTGCCCTCTCGTTCTCTCTCTCTCAACCTGAAGAACCTCTACACTCCTCGCTCAGGCCAGCCCGTCACCTCCACTCCATCAGGACAGCAAGAAAACCCTCCCGTCTCCTTCCATGCTGAGTCCTACCTCAATCTGCTCAATCCAGCAAATGCAAGGAGTGATGCTGGAGTGGATGCAGCGAGAAAGGAAGTTGCTAAGCTAGAAACTCGGAATTCAACGGCACTTGATGAGAGGTGAAGACACATGACAGTAGCACTTAAATGGACACACACATATGTATTAATTTGTTTTAATCTGGAATCTTTGTTTTAACAAAGTTTTGTATACTATGTTTTGCAAAAAACATTTGCACAAAGCAAGCCGATCCAATTTTCCATGTTGATAAGAGCATTCAAATTTGAAAAAATAACGGGACAAAAAACAAATCAAGAGACATTTAGAATAGATAAAAATGTGTGATTTAATTGCAATTAATTGCAAGTTAAGACATTGATGCGATTAATCGCGATTAAATATTTTAATCGTTCAACAGCACTAGTTGAAAGTCAAAACAATTGCTCCTTTCCGAACTGTAATTTAAACATGCTGTCGGTTTGAACTGAAATTTGAGCTGTAACATCTGGACAAAATAATCACACAGTGTGTCAGTTTGTGGAACAGAGAAGAGCAGCACCAAAACAAACCCAGAAATTCAACAAAGTTAGTGAGATTCAGGCAATATGGGTCTCAGACTCTCCAAAATGTTACAAACGATTGAGCAGATGTTTATGTTTGTGAAAATTTTTACCACATTTGGCTGGTGTTTGTGTTTTCTAAAACTAGTTCACATAATCCCACCTCCTCTCTGACCTCCTCCTTTCCTCTCTCTTCCCTCTGCGTCCTCACTCCATACACAGACAGCAGACTTGTTGGAATGGATATTGGTTGTGAGCAATGTAAATAAATCTAATGAACGTGTATTAGAAGGCAAAGAGCAATTTTTTCCACTCTGTACTTCTGGCAGACAGGTTTCCTTGAACAGTAATGGAAAATTTTGACCTTTGTTTGCATACTGCGCATTCATTGCTCTCTGTGTGTGGTTAGCGTAAACAGTTGTTGAGCTTTGCAGCACACATTTACACTCAAACACATTTTTTCTCTATTACTTTTAGTGCTAGTTAGAGATGTTTTGTTGCTTTAGCTGTCTTGGTTAATTATTGGTTGTTTGTCTTAGATGGCTCAATTTTGTTCAGCAAAAAGAGTGAATGTGTGTTTTTATGTGAATATATATGTATGTATGTGCTTGCTTGTCGATTTGTGTGTGTCTGTGTGTGCTTGTGTCTTTAAATGTATTTAAGAGTACTGAATGTGTGCGTCTGTCTGGGAGAGTAATTTATTTCACAATTATCGGCGTCCCTGTGGGTAGCTGCAGTCTCTCGCCCACAGAAAACATTTATTTTCACACTTTATTAGAGATATTTAGATCTTGTAGAACACCACACACACACACACACACACACACACACACAAGCATACACACACACCTACTTATTTGTTTATATACTCTGACAACACTCACGGGGCCAGGGAGAAAATGAAAATGTACTCACCCCCATGTCATCCAAGATGTCATTCTTTTTTCAGTCGAAAATAAATTAAGGTTTTTGAGGAAAACATTCCAGGATTTTTCTCCATATAGTAGACTTTAACTGTTATCAACGGGTTGAAGGTCCAAATTGAAGTTCCAGTCCAGCTTCAAAGGTCTCTGCATGATCCCAACCGAGGAATAAGGGTCTTATCTAGCGAAACGATCACTCATTTTCTAAAAATGATAAAAATACATACATTAAAAAAATACAATACAACGACAAAAAGTTTTGCACTAGCCCTTCGATGCGCGTCCACTACTTCACATAGTCACGTTGGAAAGGACACACGTGATGTAGGCGGAAGTACCGACCCAGTGTTTACATTGCGAACATGCAAAGACTAAGTCAAACGCCCTTGACAATAAAAAGCTAAAACATCGATGGCGGACAATTTAGAAGTTGGAGGAGAAAATTAGATTTTGAACCAGAGTACACAGACAAAGAACTTAGACGGATGGGTGAAACTGTGTGTCAAGCGTAGGTGTAATTTGCAGGTGGGACATATTTGCCAGGGTTTATATTGTCACCACCACTTTTTAAACACCTCGTGGCATGGATGTACCAGTACAAATAAATAAAACATCTCCAGTTAACTCTAGCAGAGCATTCATTTAGTTCATTTGTTAAATAAGAAGTGATCTAACGCTGAAATGTGTTGTTTTTGAAATCAAATGATCAAAGTGTTCGTTGTCGCTGCTATCATTGGCACGGAATCGCGTATAAAGTGTTCTCACACGGATGCACACTTCAATCCGTTGCAGAGAGACTCTCTATTCATTACGGTGAAATCACAAAACAATACACACGAACGTGTCCCTGCTTGAAATATAACCACTGCTAAACAATCGGTTTTGAGGAGGGAAAAAAAATCTATACTACTTATTAGAACCCAAAACCTCTGACACGTTTGGCAAAAGTTCTGCCACTGGACAGTTAAAGTACATAGCCTATGTAAATAGTCTGATATATGTATTTATTCATATTCTATTCAAATTTATGAAAATTCTTGCCACTAACAACATATATTAGATCTCATTAAACGACAAATTAAACACGATTCCACGAAAATCGATTCCTCTGCTCTGGGTGGACAATTTACAGTCTATGAGTTGTATTTACAGTATACTCCCAAACTCTACTATACTCTCAAGGCCAGATGTACTAACGCTTTTGCGCCCACTTCAGACGTATTTGTTTTCGCAAAGTGCGCATAAAACCATGACGAGGTATGTACGAATGGGATGCACCGAGATGAAAGTGCAGACTGCCTGTCGTGGGAACTGAAAATGGCAAAATGCGCTTTTCGTGTGTCATGCATATAGGAGGGTCAAGGGGAAAGTGGGAGTGTCACATAAAGAGATGGGAGGGGAAGTGTAAACTGCGCCTAATTATGTATTCCACGTTTAATACAGAAAAATCGCGCCTCTATTTGCACTGAAAATTCTCTGCCTCTTAAAAGCAGGTGGAACTTAGGAAGCGGGTTTCCTATATGCCTCCTGGGAAACGGCAGCAGTAATCCGAGCAAGACGAAGACATATAGCCTGGTTAAAACCAGACCATCTCAGTTTGTAACTGAGTTATGGTCTGGCAAAGCTTCATACGCCTTATTCACGGCAGCGCCATCTTTGATTTTTAATGAGAATGAAAGCGAGGCTGTGAGGGATAGACTTGCATCTCTTCAATGGGCTGTACTGTTATTAAATGTGTTTTCGGATTGTTCTGCTCATGAAACACTGGAAAAATATCTTTGCAAGAAATGTCAGTTAACAAAAAACTCCTGACAATGTAAGCTGTGGAAAATTGTAAGTAATCTAGCCGCTTTATTCAGCTTTTTACAGCGGATGCCATTGGAAACACGGTAAGTCTATCCCTCACAGCCTCACGTTCATACCTGTCATGGCGCTGCTCTGAATAAGGTCTATAGACAAATCATTTCCAAAGGGGCGTCACCAACGGACGTAGCTCAAATGCCTCAAAGGCGCAATTGGATAGACCTAAAACCAATCAGAGCGCTGAAGGAGATGACGTTTGTCTGTTTGTTCGAACAGACAATCTGATTAGCTACTTGCTCTACGTTTATTTAAAATTAACAGCAAGACAATTATAAGTGAATGTGCTTTCCATTATAAGTGAATGTGCTTTCCAAAACTTTGCACACACAGTAAACAAAACAAAACTTTGCAACGAACTTTGCCATTTAGACACGCAAACTGTGTGCCAGTATGGTGAGACCTCACTGTCTATGGGTGAGACGTACATGCTCGGGCAGATTCGACTTGAAGTCGTTCATCCTCGGACGCGGCGCCGCTACAAAAAAAGCCATGCACACAGCTAAGGGAAATGGGGTCGGTCTTGCGCACCAAACGCGTCAATTTTGCCGTGCACCTTCGCGCTCGTGCGGACGCGTCGAGTATAAACAAGGCTGTACTCCATGTCAGCGCGCTCTCTGATCGGTAAAGGTGCACAGACCTCTCCCGAATCATCTCCAGCAATAGCAGTCTCTGAAGCACCACTATCTTGGCCTCCGTTTCCTTCGTAAGCTGATATTAGTATTTAAACATTCTCTCTGATAAAAAATGTTTGTGAAAAAAAATATTTTAATAACATGGTTTTGGCGGTTATAGAGTTCTAATGACAGTGTTCAACTTACCGTCACACCCCTTTGTAAATGTACAAAATCTGCGTCGCTGTGCTGTCGTCATTGTGTAAAGCCCGCCCCAACGTTTCTGATTGGTGCCGCGATTTCGGCAGATTGGAAATGGCCTTGAATGAGCTCTTTGCCAGACTAACGGTGCGTTCCATTTGACAGGGTCCCTACGCAGTGTTCACTGCTCCCTACTCCCTGAACACGGTGTATCAGTTGAAGTGGACTTCACCGACTTCCTGTGAACTGATGTATTGATGTTCCCTTATTCCCTATGCCGTTTGCAGTGCCCTTCGAACTGAACAAGTTCGTTCCGTTCGAATTGGAATCTCACTTAAGATGGCGAAATACACTTTCCACTTCGCAGTCCACTTACGGTCAAATGGAACGCATCTTAATAACTTTCAGAGCAAATCTAAATTTGCCGGAAGTTGTCTGGGTTTTTTCCAGGCTAGAAGACAGGCTATGGAGCTGAAAAGTTTTTTGCCACAAGAATCACACTTTTTCAGTTGAGTGAAAACAAAATCATTAAGTGTTACAGATTAAGCAGCTACGGAATATTACAGTTACTGGAAGAAATCAACGGCCTTGTATGATGTTTAAATTTGCAGTTACCTCATGAACAAGCAGATCAACCTCGTTATCGCTACATTTTTGTTTGCGTTGTTTTGCCTGACTTGTGTGGGGACAGGTGCTGATTACCTGATCAAGAGACATTTAGAATAGAATATAATAGGTTTATTAAATAACACGCACACTGCGGTTTCGCATCAAGCACTTTCTGCGTCTTGGCCATGGCACTACTTACGCTGCGTTCGCAAATGTAGATCATCTATGTGTGTTTGTGTGTGCTGAAGCTCAGTGTGTGTCCAGCAGTGACTCCTCACTATGACTCATAATGGTTTTATGCACCTGCCCATCAATTGTTAATTAATCAGTCACTCTTGGTGTTAATATCAGTGTGAACTTATCTGCTGGAGCTGGAATCTGTCCATCCCTCCAATGCCAGTCATAAGTGTCATCTCTTTTATTTTTATATTGCTTTGAAACTCCTCGTGACTTGCTCCCCTCTGTTCACGTCTGTGATGTTCTTTCATCCCTTTCTACATGTGCTGTTGCTTTTTTATTATCTGCCTGTCCAGAAACTGTCTGCTGATTTTTATTTTTTTTTTTCATTAATTCAGCTCTGTGGGTCTCTGTGCACTAAGCCTGTTTTCATGGCCTCGTGATTTTGAGCTTGTTTGTATGTCCATTTATGTGTTTGTGTTAATGTGAGGAGGGATGAATGCATGGATGGATTTAATGTCATGGATTAGCCTATCTGCAGTTGTATTGATCTTCTATAATCTCCACTTGCTGCTTGATTACTGCTACTGAGACTAATCACAAGTGTGTGTGCGTGTGTGTGTGTGTGTGTGTGTGTGTGTGTGTGTGTGTGTGTGTGTGTGTGTGTGTGTGTGTGTGTAAGGCTGGAATACACTACATGACTTTTGCTTCAGTTTTCAGCCTGGACAAGTCATTCTAGTTGGGGATACCCTTACGGAACAAAAACATTTGATTTCCATTGCACGAAAGTAGATGTTAAAACTTCATGCTGATTTGTATTAGGCTTTCGCCAAGATAAGCACAAACTAAGAAGTATCTTTCCAGTAACCTATGCTTCTCCATCCATTTAAGCTTCATTCCATAATATGGGGATGTGAATCTCCTTTTGTCCGTCATTGACGACTGCAGTGTACTTGGCGCATCCGCACACACAACGGCTGCAACTACAATGTGGTCTCCCCAGTGGACCATCAGGACAACCATCTCGATTGAGCTGAGTAGGGAATATCTCTTGGGTCCTCAAGTTGGCACCTTCCATCCTCAGGGTTTCATCGACTTGCCCACGACACCTCAATAGGGCTTGACAGTGACTCTGGCTTCCCAGAGTCACCCCTCTCCGTCCCCCACTCAGCTCAGCCCAGCTTACTGACCTTTACATCCCTCCTACTGCTGCTGAAGTTGCTCTGTCCTCGTAGTTCAGATGTGACCTAACCACAATCTCAACCCAACCATATGCGCCAATCCATTTGACTAAGGCTGTCGAGCCCCACTGTTTTTGGTAAAGTAGGTTCAGTGTGGCAACGGTTCCGTACAGCATACTACCTATACCGCAAAGCACAATATCTGCCCAAACAACAACCTTCATTCATGCAATATATGTCCAAAGGAACGTAATAACTGTAATTACTTTGCAAACTATACAAATAAACCAACAGACTCTTCGAGTTTTTCAAGAATTCTACTAAACCGAAGCGTGGCGGCCTGTACACAGCTAGCAAGAATCTTTCCGTCTCAACCACAGCCAGTTGCTGCTCCTCTCTGCTGCTTCAGATAAGTTCTTTACTGTGCGACGCAACTCTTGGCCACTGAATCCGACGTCTCTGAGGAAGTGGGTTGTAGAGTGTGCCACAAATCCTTGACAACCCACTTCCACTGGATAAACCTGGACTCTCCATCCTCGCTGATCTGCTTCAGTGGCCAGATGAGCATACCGTTTCTTCCTCTTGTATGCCTCATCTACAGCATCCTCCCATGACACTGTTAACTCTATCAGTTGAATGCGTGATGATCCAGACCACAAAACAATATCTGGTCGGAGGTTAGTCGTGGCAATCTCTAAGTGGAAAAATAAGCCGTTGATCATCAAGATTAGCCAGCATCTTCCAGTCCCTAGCAGCTTCCAGTTTTCCTGGGCGAGAATTGGTTTCAACACCTTTTTTTGGTGGTTGCTCGTCTGGGCAAAGGAATATTGTCTTCAGTGTGTAATGTTTTGCTAGAACAGGTGGCAACTTATGGGTCATGTTACACTTGCCTTCCAATGCTAAAGCCAAACATCGCAGTACTTGGTCATAGCACCAAGTAAACCAACCTTGGCTAAGAGCCACCTTACATCCTGTCAAAATGTGCCTTAATGCAGAATGTGATGAACACAAAGGACAAGGGGGATCCTCTCCTACCCAGAGGTTTAGGTTCTATGGTGATGGGAGAGCCTCATATGTTGACCTGAAACTGATCCTACTCTCTTCCATTGACCAAAGGTATTGCCAGCCCATCTTGCGTTGTTCCACACTCTCCCATCTCATCCACTCTCCCTGCTTGGCCTGGTAAATGGCCTTTATACACCTCATCCTCTACTCCTGCTTTCGCACCTCGTTGACTACCAGCTTCCTCCTTTGAGCTGGGCCTGCCTTGTGCCATTTAGGACGAGCTAAACTGAGCCCAAAACCCCCTGTTCATCATCAACATTTATTCTTTATTGTATACATATATTTCTCATGCATGTTCTTATAAATTAGATTGTACAGTATGTTCACACATATATACACACATTCACGGAATGAGTTACAACAGATTTCTAGTTCTCAGCATCCTTTGCTTCTAACTGTTAAAGGAGGGCAAATGTTAAAATGAAGTTTAATATTAATTTGTTTTGCTCAATATTAATATAGGGAGAGATCTGTTAGTGTTTAATGTTCTATTATTTTGAAGTTTAAAAAGATTTCTGGTAGTGTGAGTTTTTGGGGTTACCATTACCAACCTGAAATCACCTAAATTGTGGGGACCAGCCAGCGGTCCCCATGAGGAAAACAGCGTATAAATCATACTAAGTAATGTTTTTTTGTTTTGTTTTTTTGAAAATGTAAAAATGCAGAATGTTTCCTGTGAGGGGTAGGTTTAGGGATAGGGGCAGGGTAAGGGGATAGAATATACAGTAAAAACCATTACGTGTGTGTGCGTGTGTGTATGTGTGTGGAGAGAAAGGCCCCACAAGAATAAACATACTAAATGTCTTCATGAAGATCTAAAGATAATGTAAGAGTTAAGTTATTGGCTAAGGGATAGATTAAGTCATTAGCTCTATATAAAAACAATAGGCGTTAATGGGAAGGGAATTGGGCCTTATACAGCGATAGTAATTGCAGTGTTGCAGTGGGAGTCAGATCAGATGATATTCTAGATGACTTTCTCAGGTCTTTAGGTGAAGAGGTTTTGTGCATGAAAGGGAGAGAGACTCATTTGTGTTTTTCTCTGCTCAGGTGCACGTGTGAGGAGCCTCCCCTTCTGATTATCCACTTCCTCCTGTAACATCCTTTTTCCTTCTCTCTAACCTTTTTCTAACCCTCTCTGACACCCTCTATCCATCTCATACCCTCACCTGACCTCTCTTCCTTTGTCTGAAATCGCTGATTTCTATTTCCTCTCCTTTCTTCTCCACTTTACCAACCTCCAGTGAGTATAACTGTAATTGTACTTTCTTTAAATACATTGGCATGCTAAATAGATGAATGATGAGTACAGGGGTGAGCGCGTGCTCATGTCCAGAATAATGGATTTACTTTGTGTGTGTGGTTCAGGTATACCCTACGTTGTGAGGACCAAATGTCTCCACAAAGACAGAAATTGTCTGGACATTTTTCTGGTCCCCTTGAAGAAAACAGCATACAAATTATACTAAATTATGCTGTTTCGGAAATGTAAAAATATATATATTTGTGTGCACAATAATTATGCCTATGGAAAGTCCCCTTAAATGTGTGTGTGTGTGTATACTAGTTTGACCTACATTATAAGGACCCAAAGTCCTTATAGTGTGGTGGGTATTGTGGTGGGTATGTGGTGGGTATTATGAGGACATGGCGATGACCTTATAATTCAAAACACTAAATAAACATACAAAAAAGTACAAGATACACGATGAAACGATAGAATCTTCCTTCCTGATGCTCATTGTCGTTTACAAATCACCACAATACCCTATGTTAAATGGATTGTGCCAAAATCAGACTGATATTGTGTAGTCTAGACCCGGCATTGGGTTTAAGGGGTGTAGTAAATCGCATTAGTATGAAAACCATTGCGTCTACGAGACCTCAGTAATATATGTTATGTTTTAAGTTGAATCATGCAGTACACAGGCATACAATCTCATTATCAATGTGAATTCATCAAATGAAGTTTGTTGTGTATGGGTTTTTGCTTCTCTTGGTGTCAAATATCAACAGGATTTCAAAGGGAATAGCTACTTAAAATACTTTTCACATATGTGGACTTCACACACACTAAATACCTCTTCGACAATTAAATATCTACACATAGTCACACATTACCATGATCAGAAGCAAGACTAATGTTCTCCCTCAGTGAGATTTAAATGTTTAATCTGAAGTCACAATATATCAGTAGCAGCCTTATCCACAGCTTCTGTGGCTCAACAAGTGCAAAATTGAATAACGAGATTTTGTAGTATGAGTAAATTAAGCTTATTCATTATTGATGCTATGGTATTTTACTTAAGGTTATATTGTTATTATTAAATGGCTAGTGCGACATTTCATCAAAATTCTACACCGCTATTCAATATCTAATATTCACAAGATTTATCAGGGCTTTTTACATTTACAAACACACACTCACACTGAAAGTCATTGCAATATTAGATGGGAGAGGCATACGTTATTGAAAAACATTGCAAATGAAATGACTTGGCTTTGGACACCCACAGGGAAGATGAGTCAATGTGAGGACCCTGAAATGAGGAGATGAGTGCTCTCTGGAAAGATGTGGGGGAGGAGATGTGATAGCGCTTGGTCGGGGGCTAGATGGGATTGCTGATGTGATCATATGCTAATTAGGGGAAGGAGAGAAAGTAGAGAAACAGAAAATTCTTACACTAGCAGCCAAGGTCCAAGATCAAATGACAGTAGCTTTACTTGTGAAGTTACACTGGAAATGTTGGATTGTATGTGTATTTATTAGTCTGTACTACTTTTTATTCGTAGGATTAGGGATTTGAACACCTTGTGTTGCGGATTGAGGGAAAGTTCAGTATTACTTACACTAACAGATCAGACTCAATTTTGATAAAACAGATGAAAAACATCCAATAGACTTACAATGAAGGCTGCTCTCAACTTGTACAGTATCTAGGGAGCCGAAAATCATAGAGACTTGGGGGTGGGCTCTTTAAATTTGAAACAATAACCAATCACTGACCAGACACCTAGCAACTGCATAGCAACACATCAAAAACCACTCCATACACATTAGAAACTGCATAGCAAAACCCTGACAACCACCCATGAGCACTGTGGCGACGTTTGCATTTAAAATGTTTAAATCTAACTTAAGTGGCTTTTACGTGTGTTTAATAAGTATGAGTGAGAGAAAGAGAAAGATAGTCTTATGTTGTGCTTTCTCTGTCCTATGCTGAGTGACTGCATTGCAGTTATTTTTAGTAGAGCCATCAATACAAGAACCTGCAGCTCTGTCTCCCATTTTCTCTCTCTCCCTCTCTTTTCTCTCTCCCCTCTCTTTCTCTACTTAATTTACCCAGCAGGGGAACTGTGGGACAGAGATAAGTACACACACACATAGGCAGAATGTAGACTGTGTCTTAAAGAATTGTGCATGAGCTCTTATTGATGATTCAGCATTGTACACTACACACAAGCCAAACTCATCTTCCCACTGCGATTTCCATATAACTGTGCATTTAAAAATCAATGATCAATTAATATCACTATGTATCTTTTTATTTTGGCTGTGTGTGTCACATCACATAGTAACTATGGGGATTCACTCTCTTTCACTTTGATTTGTTCACTTATTTGTTCAGCAAAGTCACTTGTTAAAGGGAATTTCTGTCAGTAATTACCCTCATGTTGTTCCCACCCTGTAAGATTTTCGTTTCATCTTCGGAACACAGTTTAGAAGTTTATCAAGTGACGAGAATACTTTTTGTGCACAAAAAACAACAACAAAAATAGCGACTTTATTCAACTATTCATTTCCTTCTCTGTTGGCCTCGAGATAGTTCACGTAATGTAACTGCGCAGCACTTCTGTGTTGTACGGCACATATAGGCTCACTATTGGTGGTGGCTTATAAGTGTAAGTGTACACTACGTAAACTAGGCCCACAGAGAAGGAAATGAATAGTTGAATAAAGTCGTTATTTTTGTTTGTTTTTTTGCCCACAGAACTTTTCTGGACCGGCAATTTCGATCCCTTAGAAGCCTATGAACGACCGATCCAGCTCTCAGATTTAATCAAAAATATCTTAATTTGTGTTCCGAAGATGAACAAAAGTTTTATGGTGTTGGAACAACATGAGGGTGAGTAATTGACAGAATTTTCATTTTTGGGTGAACTATCCCCATTAATGTAAATCACTAAAACATTTACTCAGCTGATTCAAAACAATAAGTCATCTTATCAGAATTTATTAATATTGCATGATTTTACTTCATCAAGTAAGAGACTATAAAGTGCCATGTACAAGAATCTTGAACAGTTTACCCACATTTGACAAGCTGATCTATCATATTTATTTTATATTGTCCTCTACTTTCTGCTCATGACATTTATCAAGCTATAAAAAAAGACAACAAAAGCTTACAAATATGTATATACATTTTTTATTATTATTATTTATAGTTTATATTACATCCTTAGATTACTTTTACATTATTATTAATGATCTATTAATATTTTGAATTAGCTTTTAATTTTACATTTTAGTCATTTTATTTTGCAGAAATATTTCTTTGTAACTTTATATTTATTTCAGTTTTCGTTTTAGTAATTTTAGTACTTAACTTAATTTGCCAAAGTAACATATCAAATTTTTTCTTTTAATTTGTTTTAATATATTGTAATTAACAAAATCTATTTTTAATAGCGATAACATGACTTGCAATTCTTTTACAATTCTTCCACATCTTTTTTCCTTGTGAGCTAGGAACACGCTCAGGCAGGAAGCAGATTGAATGAAAACAATGCTTTCATGTAAAATATTATTAAAAAGCTTATATTTGTTTTCAAATTGGACTGCTTCATTGTGCTTGGTTAGGACAAAATGTACTTTAAAAAATGTTACGGTATTCTGTGTCAGTAACTTTATGCCAAAATTCTACCCAGACAAGTCGATCGACTTACAAAATTTGCTTAATTTTGTGTCCACAGGTATAAACAAATCATCCCTAAACTGGACCCACCTCCTCAGCCCCTGAACCGCAAGCGGTCGAACAGGACTCTCTCTCCGGGTGTAGAGGCAGAGTCAAGATCTTCAGCGCCTGTAAATGGGAACGTATTCACAAACGTGAGCGGTAGCTCCTCATTTCCTGACATCACGCTGTGTTCTCCGGGGGATTTCTATTCTCACACCAACGGCAACAGTGTGTCATGTTCAGCCAGTGAGGATTCTGGCGTGCGCTCCAATGACAAATCCCTTGTATCCCCCCAATCCAGAGACGACCCCTCTGATGACCAGAGCTCTGCGTTCATCTCCACATCCAGTACCTGCAGCAGCTTACCTGATGATCATACAGCTGTGGATGGTGGGACCACACTGCTAAGCTATGAGCAAACCATCCCATTCTCTTCACCTATGAATGACACCTGCCTTCATATAAGCCTGAGTGAAGATGAGTTTCTGGAGGACGGCACCTATAATGTCACCACCCCATGCAGTTAGAGTTGGAGTCTCACACCAAATCCGAGGGAAATCACAATTATAATGACAGAACAAAAAAAGGAGGATTTTTTTTTTGTTTCCTAATATCAAATTTTACTTTACCTACAATGCCCTAAAATGATTTCATCTCTAAGATTTGCTAAAAGAAGATTTAGTATGGTACATAGACTACTATTGACAGATGGATAGTGTATTTTTTAGACTGAAAATAAATAGTTATTTTTAGCCAATAAACAAGCAACAAATGAAGTGCATTGGAACTGGTGCTATTAGTGCTGCCAATTTGTTTGTGTTTTTTAATATTATAAGTTCAGGTCCAATGTTTTTTGTGCAAATTGATTTATATATTGTTTGGATGTTTACGAGCAGTTATGTAGCAAAGAATCTCAGATGTTACATAAGGCTGGTGGCTGGTGAAGGAACATAGAAAATGAAGAAATTGAGGTGGAAAAATGTATTTTGTTGCAGGATTCACAAACTGCCTATTTTGTTTCATGTTTCAAGATGTGTAAATGAATAACTAAGACAGCTTAAGTGATAGATGAAGAAAAAAAAGACATTTTGAAGGGCAAACCTCCTTTCTGATTCTGAGGCTTCACCAATCAAGGTAAAATGAGGGATCATTATCACTTTTTGCAGGTGGAAAGGCTGCAAAGGAAAAGCAAAGGGAGAGAATAGAGGTGTTGCATTACCAATAGATAATATTCACATCCTATGAATGTGTAGATGCTTCACAGATCTCACTGCTTTTCTCAGTTATCTAGTGTCAAACTGTTTTCCTTATGAGACCTTTAATAAACCACTAGATCATCTGCTTAGGAACTTAAAAACAAAACCGAGACTTAAAGCAAGTGTTTCTGATCATCCCCACGAGTCTGTTCAACTCTGAATACTTTTTTTTTTTATTGAATCTGTATCTCATCTAATTCAAATAGAAAAGGTATTATACATATATATTGACTCCAGATTATGGTTAGCTTTATTTTATACAGACTGGAACACTCAAAACTTCTATGACCTGAAACTGTGGAATAAGCGTGCCACTTAATGAAAAACAAACGGTTTTGTATTGTTTCACAATGAGACACGCACCGCACAGAGCCGTGGATCACACAAAACTTTAATGTATCGGGGTGAATGATAATGAAAAGAGGCAGATTAGAGGAAGGTTGAACAGAAGGATGAACAGTAGGGATTTGTGTCATTATGAAAGCAATGTTGAGCAGGTGCTTTTTGCTGATATGGGTTAGCATGACACCTCGAGAAGCAAGGGGAAGGAAAGAGAAAGGGAAAAGATGTTAGTAAAGGAGATGGAAAAGAGAAAATGAATGGTGTTTTTAAATGTATTGTTCAAATAAATACATTGTTATTGCTGTTATGGCAGAAAAAGAGATGAATGAATAAAGTGGTATTTTTGTTTTTGGACCAAAATGTAATCTTCATTTATTTATAAGTTTTGCTAAATTAGTGGAAAATAAGTTCAAAATAAGTTTACTTTTTTTAAAAAAATATGTATGTGTAAAATATTTAACACAGACCAAAACTTTACTAATCTGAGAATTAGGATATTTAATATTACTAAATAATCCCTAGCAAAGCAAAGCTGTTCAAAGCAAAATGCTTGAGTAGATCATTTTACTCCTTGCTGACAGCATGGTTTTTTTGTTGTTTTTTTTAATCAGTATTCATCTTTTTTCAACAATATGATATTCAATTTTTTCTTACTGTCTATCAATCTGGCTGTGTGGCTAATTTATGAGCTCCAATATTTCAGATGTGCATGTGCATATAGCAGCTTCCACCATTTTACTCTTTAAAAACATGATCTTAAAGCTGTATCTAAATTTTTTTATTTTATTTTTTTCATAAATGAGAAATGAAAAGAAAACAAGAAAAGAAAATGTTTTCTTTTCAGCCTCATGTTATAGGCTGTGGGAATCTCCCAATTTCCCATTCCACTTACGGCAGAGAGAGGGGGATCACGTTTGTACAGGATACTTATTTCACAAGTAGCACAGGATATTCCTCATACTTCATTCTCTTTGAGAGAGTAAGTGGGCAGAGAGAATGATAATAAAGGATAAATGCATGAAGGAGAGGGAGACTCTTCAGTCCAATCGATATTTAAGTTCATGTGAGACTCTCACTATTGCAATTATATGCAATTTTAGGCCCATGACTGCTGCACTATATACGGATACTCTAGTCTAGAGTCTCTCACTTAACCAAATGGCTGCACTCAGGATAGTTCCTGAAAGAGATATTTTCCTACAAGTATTTATTGTATTTAATCTGTAATCTAGATTAATATGTCAGACATTTTACAATATCCTGAGAAAATAAGCAAATACAATAGGGTGACCATGTTTTGATTACCAAAAAACCAGGAAACTTGGCCCGGCAAACAGATACTCAATGATACTCAAAGTTTACTCAAAGATGCCTTATTAATTTCAATTTAAAGTATGGTTAGAAAATTGTTGTATTACAAGACACAAATTCAGATAGGCTTCTCAGAGGTGACTCTGAGGTTAACATGTTTTATTATATATTTATATATTTAGTTTTCTTCCTCTTTATCATGTTTTTCTTCCTCATCCTCCTTGTTTGACTATCTATATTTTGCTGTAGAGCTGATCTTTCCCAGCAGTTTTTTTGAAAACCAGGACATTTTCACCATTTTATAAAAAAAAAAAAACATATAGATTAAATAGGTAGAAAAACGTTGGCCAAAAAGATGTGTTTTCTAAGCTAAATAATAAAGAATTCAGTATTAAGAGATATGCATGCATTTTGCAGAGGCATATTACACAGTTACACAGTTGTGTAAATGATTACACATCATTTCTGATAACATATGCATCTATATATTTTGAAGTATTACTGAATATAAAATTACATACATTATGAATACATTGTCACATATTTTTATAAGCAACAATTATATTATATTATATAATTATATTATAAGCAACAACTCCGCTTTATTCAATATAATATATTAACACAATATATTATTCTGTATATTTTCAAATATACTGTACTGTTAAATCATTTAATATATTGTTAGGGAAATATATTTTCTTTTCATAAGGGGGGTAAGGCCACAGAAAATATCATTAACCTTATATAAAATCAGTGGAAGTCTATATAATTATATAATATATTATATATTAATATAATGAAACAAAAACAAATATGCACATTAAAGCACAGGCTTAGAGCTACTGCCCCCAGATGGCACAGCATAGATAACACAAATGTTTTCATATTGTTTCTGAGGTTCTCATAGGACATGCTGTGCATGCAAACTGTTAAAAGTATTTTATTACATGTGGAATTCAGTGTTATGATATTTCTAAATGTGCCTGTATTAACAAATGACTCAGAGTTGATGTAATAGTGAATTATTGTTGTTTATTTCTGATTTAATTTACTCTACAAGCTTTTCCCTTTCTGCAACACAAATCAATCTAAATGAGGACAGAGAGTCTGGCTTTCTTAATAAGCTCTATTGACCTGCAGACTCTCATCAGTGATCCAGTCAATTGTAAACGCACACGCACACACACACACACACACACACACACACACACACACACACACACACACACACACACACACACACACACACACACACACACACACACACACACACACACACACACACACACACACACACACACACACACACACACACACACACACACTACTACTATTAGCAGTTTTTTATATATATATATATATATATATATATAAAACAATTATTTCTTGTTTTATATATATATATATATATATATAAAACAAGAAATAATTGTTCAAAAAGTTGTACTGTTTTTGAAATGGTAAGAGATACATGAACGCATACACATACATATTCACTGAATTGTATTTCCAGTGGTAGAAAATAAACATCTTCTCCAAATAGCATTTTGACCATACATTTTTTAATGCATTTATTTATTTATTTATTTTTTCCAAAGGGATCTAATCACTGGTATGATCCTTTACGTAATCAGATCCGTTCATGTCTTACATTGTTTTCTGCTGTTTTGATCCATCTCTATCAATAATTGGCATTATTTGTCAGCTTTTTATATAAAAATAAAAAAAGCCATTTTTGTGTGCACTGAAACACAAATTCAGTGAAATTTTAAAGAAGCACAGTCTCTTTTTCTCCTTCAAACATCTTACACAGTTCCGTAAACATAAAACATGCATCTATATGGGACATTGTGACCTCTTTCCAATTATGGATTGCTCTCTCTCTATATATACATTGATCTGAATGAGGGTGTCAGCTGTGCCTAACTGTGTCTTCCTTTCCAGATGACCGTCTTTGCTTTTCAAGGCTTTGCCATCTTGTTTTCATAATAGCCACTTACCACTCCAAATATGGTTCTGGGTAAGAAAATGCAAGAACCAGTGTCTGGACCAAAAGCTTGTTTTTGTTAAGAGGTTGAGCAGATCAATACCACCCATGAAGAGGCTCTCCTCACAATAGATTCCCACAGTGATGGATTTGCCCCAGCATTTAACCCTATTTTTCTCCCTATTTATATGTCTACTATTAGTTTGATATATTTTTTTTTTATCAAATTTAAGATTTTGTGAAATTCCATATGGAGGCCTGATATTGCATTTTTGTCATTTTCCTAAAATTGTTATAGTATTTAATATACATACTGTAATTATGCGTTGTTATACCATAATATCCTATAGAATTAAATAAAACTGTGTTGGTTATTTGGGGATATTATAATATTTATATCATAGAACATTTGAGTTTGGGTATACAGCTCAAATACGGTATACTTTCATAAGGACAAGTGGATGCAACAATTAAATTTGATGTTGGCTGGCTGAGAGATTTAAAATAAAAGTGTATTTTAAGATGTATGAATAATGTGACATTTGCAGTGTAAATACAATTAATGGCTTATAATAATAATAAAATCATTCTTTTTTTAAATGGTCAATCTTGTCAAAAAAGTAGCCTACTCCGCGTAGAAAGTGGAAGATAGTGTTTGTTTCTGCAACTAGTCCATCTTTTCACCACAATCAATACAACACTCAAAAAACGAACGAGGAAAGTTGTGCACTTTACATAATATATTTATATTATTTTACTTATAATAACTGTGTTTTTTGACTTGAAATGTTTTTTCCTGCTAAGGTCTACGTAATTATGTCTCAACTTAGTACAAAACACAAACCATTTGTGTGAAGTAAAAAAATCTTAGATCCAGAGGGTGGCAGTATAGTGCGAGCCAACTGCCTTTTTACACGAACTTAATTTGATTGTGTCCAATCTGCTTAAATATATATGTAACATTTAAGTTTACTTAATCCGCTTGTGTTGGATTACATGATTGATTTGCGTTGCATTAACTGGGCGGTGCTTGCTAGTTCCCAGGTGTTTTGCATATGGTTGAATTAAGAGAGAATAAATGTTAAAATTAAGTGTTATTTTAATTTTTTTTTTTTTTGAGGAATTGGGAAAGGGGAAGACTTGATAGTGTGTAATTGTGTTTAATGTGCAATTACATTGGAAGTATTAGAGCCATTTAAATTCGTGTGGGTTATTGTGGAGAAAAGTGGAGCATATTGTTTGGCTGTGGACTGATTTGTTTGGTTGAATGAGCATGTTAATCTTAGTATTTAATATGCTAATATGTGCTAGCAAATAGCTAACTAGTCTAGCAGTTTAATTATGTGTCACTAAAATAAATGAAATATTAATGGATTAATGATTATACAACATTCCTGAATCATGTCAGTAATCCTTTAAAAAATCACTTTGAGACTACTTTAATAGGGTCGCTTAAAATGACTTAATTCAAAGATGTTGAAGTTACATGAACAAATTATGTTTGTTTAACGTAACCCAGTTATGTGGAACCTTTTGACGAAAAAAAATTAATTAAACCAACATATTTTTTTTTTTTAATGAATGACAGCAATGAGGCAGAGAGAACAATTAATAGTGAGCTAACATTGCATGTACTCTCTTGTTTTTTTTCTATTTTTTTATTATTATTTCTACAATCAATTAAGTATTCACCAACGAAAATAATCAGCCCATTCTCACTCCCAAGGCGTCACCTAACTGACGCCTTGGGAAGTATTTGGACATGCTTCAATATCTGACGCTTTAGGCGCCCTTTAGCGTCAGTTAGATGACGCCCTAGGATCGCGTGTACCCTACCCCCACCCCACACCTAAACCTAACCGCGTCCTCTAACTGACGCTTTCCTTTAGCGTCAGTTAGATGACGCCGTAGGATCGCGTCATGTAAGTGACGCTAAAGGGCGCCTAAAACGTCAAATATTGAAGCATGGTCAAAGGTGACGCCTTGGGGTGAGAATGCGTTGAAATAATAGTGCTTCTTCACCAGAGTGCTTTTGTGTATGACCAACCTTCAGAGAGAGCAAGTTGTTTTCTGTTGTGCTTGTTGACAGTCGAAATTACAGATGTAAAGCTTTTCCATTGCAGGTAAACAAATGGAAAGAGAGAAGCAAGGTTGTTCTTTTAACTGAGATCCCCTTTACAATGAGTACCTGCACCGCACACACATGGTCAAAATGCATTGAGCATGCTTTAAATGGCTATTTTTAACAATTGGTGGAGAGCGACTCTCTTGTTCCCCATAACACTTTGGCTCCACTTAATAGCATGTTATTCAGTGGTCTCTCTCTCTCTCTCTCTCTCTCTCTCTCTCTCTCTCTCTCTCTCTCTCTCTCTCTCTCTCTCTCTCCTCTCTCTCTCTCTCTCTCTCTCTCTCTCTCTCTGTAAATAAATAAATACACAATGCTGTGAAAATGCAGATGCAGCAGTTAAGGGAACGAAAAATGTAATTTCTCACGTAGAATGTGCTGTGTCAGGGTGTTGGATATGCACACGTGACATAAACAAAGGGCGAGAGGGAGAAAAGCAGGAAAAAAAGAGATTCAAACCCCATTGCCCACATTTGAGGATAAGTGATTGATAAAATGTTATCCTCAGCATGACCTTTTGTAATTGTAGGGCATTAGTGCCATTATTGAGAACAATGCAAACAGTTCCTCTTGTTTATGACAGAGGGGAGGGCAAAGGACAGCATTAACTCTTGAGGTCACATTCGGCACATTTCAGCATCACCAGACTACAAAGAAGAGGCAACCTTTCAAACTGGCATTTGTTTATCGTGAACACTAAATGCTGCACCTTCTGAGCTTGAACAGTGATGGGGTCAATCAAGTGCACATATTTCTGCCCATCATAATGCTTCTACAAATGCTGGTTGATGTTGCACTCAGAAAGTATACTGTCCTGTGGTATACTGCACAGTCCAGTATATTTATGCACATTGTTTGTCAAAAAAAAGAGATTAAAGCTGTCATATGAGTTATTTCATATATCATTATAGCCCAGGTCTGAAACAGACAGCCAGTCTAAAGTTCATGTTCTGCCCGTCAAGTTTTAGTTAGCAATTAGAAACACAATTACCTTTCATTCCCTTTTATGCATGATATCGTCCATTTAATTCGCTTTCACAACAATTAATACACATTTACACAATTTAAACATTTCAGAACATATGACAATACAAAATATGTCACATATATTTAACATAACACTTATTTTTAAGGATTATTTTTTTTATTTTATTTTTTTCATTTTTTCCCAAATGCAATACTCACCAGATTCACATGGATTTATATACAGAATTATATACTGATTAAACTTCTTTCAACACAAATGGCAACTCAACATAAATAGTTTTCATTCAGATGCACATTGCTTCTGTTTGGACTCTTTACACCAGTTATGGATCACACTGCCTAATATTAATGTCACATACAATATAAGCCCTACATTAAAGGTCACACACACACACACACACACACACACACACACACAAATGTGTGTATATTATATATCAGAGATGGAGAGCCAGACTCCGCTACAACCTTAGTTTAACCTCATGGCCTGGTTGTCTGAATGTAGCAGATGGCACAGAACTGAATGAGACATGATCTATCATTCATTCTCCCTGCTTGTCTACTTTGTTTCTCTCTCACCCTCCCTCTTTTTCTTCTATGGGGTCGCTGTGGCCATTTCTTTTACTGTTTGATTTAAACAGCCGCTAATATTAGTATTCATCTATCTATTATATCTATGGTTTCTGCAAGATAGCGCAGAATCCGCGGATATTACATGATTGATATGCAACAATGACAAGGGACGAGCATTATTTAAAACTGGAATTTATCTTGATTTACAAATCCTTGGGAACTTTTAAGTAGGCCTGCACAACGGCTTGAAAATGTAGGCTATAACACTGTGCAAGTGGTCTTTGAATATTTTTTAAATCGTACATATTGTATCTTTAAAACGTGTTTGAATAACTTGAATCCCATGAGCTGTAGAAAAAGCTAGATAAAATGTACACACCAATCAGTGTCATTGTCCTGATCAACCTGTTCAGGTGAATCTACATTTTCCCACACAAAATTATTAAATACATCTTTAGCCAGTTACCATGATTAACTGGGAAAGATATAATTCAAACTAATCTACCTATTTGTCCCATTTACTCTAAGATAAAAGTACCACTACTTGTTATCCTTTTCCCATGATAATTTAGATAAATAAGTGATGAATGGATACAATTTGTTAGCATGTCAAGGCTCATTGGCCACATTTATTCATGAAAGTGTCTCAATCTCGAATGCGTTAATTCATTAGATTTGTCCTTGTTCAATCAAAATGAATGTCACATTCATGTTTCTCCTCCAGTAATAATCTCATAATAAGGTACTCAGTAAAACCAGCGCTAGTTTAGGGCCTCTGCTGGGCACATAGTGACCAGCTGGAGGGGTCAAGTGCACCAAATGTGCTTACGGTTGCTATAGCAGAGTTCTTAAAGAAGTCACTTTAGAGATAGAAGGATGCGATGAAGACATGACAAAAAAAAAGGAAGTTCTGGTAAGATGAAACTCATGCAAATTGTACTGCCAGGAGTGGGTAGGAGGTGAAGAGGAGAGTGGGAGAGAGAAAAAGAAGAGAACCAGAGCGTGAGTGCATACGAATCCCAATGACTTGTTGAAGTGAGTCTAATTAATCTCTTAGTAGTTCTCATCTTTCCTCCAGATGCCCCAGGGACACAATGTACCCTGTGTGTGTCTTTGTGTTCGTGTGTGTGTGTGTGTGTGTGTGTGTGCAAATGCATTTTTTTGGTTCATGGATTAACCTTAAGACTGTCTGAGCAGAACTGCACCCTGGGTAGAACATCAAAACAAGCACCCCATGTCAGTGGAAAAAATTCATTGGTGTGTGTGTGTGTGTGCGCGCGCCCTTGATCTTTGAGAAAATGCATGTGTTCCACTGAGTGTTTATGGAGGAAAATTAAGCACAGAACACAGAGACTATTTCTTGCATTTCTACATAAATTGAGCTCAACAATCTAATGTACAATTCCACATTCTAGCTGGATATACATGACTCATTTAACACTGACTCAACAACTACATTTCACAACAACAACAACGAAAGAAATGTTATGGTATTCATCCAAGGACGTCTATAATAGCCCACCTGGAGAAAGATATCTGCTAGCATTCCCATTCCCATCCCCATCCTCCTCTAAAAGAGGGAACGAGTATTGCGCAAGCTAGCTTATGCTATGGGAAAGATTCATCTTTTCTGAGATATTGAAGCCAAAAAATTATCCTTAATTTTGTATCCATTGTCAACGCAGTGCAGAAGCTGCCAGACCTAGATAGCGAGCTCATAGGCTGCTCTGCGGCAACTGCAGCAGGAGCCTCTGAGCGGCGTATGCCCCAGGATCCTCTGAAAAAACTTTAGTGGAACCGCACTCTTGCCCTCGAATTGTCTCAGGCAAGTCAGCAGTGACTGCACGCGCTTGCTCATCTCGGCCGCCAGGGCAGAATATGCTTGATCGCCTCAGTCTGTTTCTGGGTGGCTGAGAACTGTTGGGTGAAGTCCTCAACCGCACTGCCAAAGAGGCCAGCCTTGGATATGGCAGCCCATTCTCACCCCCAAGGTGTCACCTAACTGACGCCTTGGGAAGCATTTTGACCATGCTTCAATATCTGACGCTTTAGGCGCCCTTTAGCGTCAGTGAGATGATGCACTAGGATCGCGTGTAACCCTACTCCTACCCCAGACCTATACCCGCGTCATCTAACTGACGCTAAAGGAAAAGCGTCAGTTAGATGACGCGGGTATAGGATCGCGTCGTAGGATCGCGTCATGTAACTGACGCTAAAGTGTTGAATATTGAAGCATGGTCAAAAGGTGACGCCTTGGGGTGAGAATGCGTTGGATATGGGGGTGTCAAGCAGCCAAGACCGCCCGGCATCTCGCATATCAGCCATGTTCAGCCACAGGTGTCGCAGCTGGACCACCACAGTGGACATCACCATACCCAGGGACAACCTTCGTCCCCTAGAAAGCGAGGTCGGTGGCGATACGCAGCTCATCGAAGAGCCCTGGGTCTGTCCTACCCTCATGCATGTCTCTGAGCATCTGGGCATGGTAGACCTTCCTTGTTGTTCGACGGAACTCGTAGTGACAACGAAAGGGAACTTATTATGAATGATTTTTCTTTTCAGGATTCCTTGATGAATTCTATGTTTAAAAGAACAGGATTTATTTTAGATGGAATTTTTCTGTAATGTACTCTTTTGCTTTATAGAATCCAACAGACTATGTATGATGCAGAATGAATTATCAAAAATGACTTCAATGTCTTTCAACTTTATCCTTAACTTTTCAGACAATGAACAAAAAGAGCAGATGGCTTAAATACACAGAGGAAGATCATTAAGATCAGGGAACATGAGAACTAATTAGAAACCATGAAAACTAATAAAGAACTAGAACACAGGCAAAAGGTAACAGGAAAAATTAAACTGGACATGGCAATGAAACTAAACAGAACATGACCGTGACAATGTCACCTGTGATTTGCAAAAACAAATCAATTGAATGGCGGTGTACGTTAAAGAATGTTGTTCGCTTGCAAATAATAATACTTTTTTTTTTTTCAGAATACATAGCTACTTTTGATTTGCTATCAATAAACAGAGAAGCTTTTTAGAAACAGATGGTGAAGTTACCATATCTACCAGCAGGGGTTGATGGGGTAATGCTAACCAGAAAAACCTTGACTCCATATTCTTTAAAAAAAAAAAAAAAAAAAAAAAAAAAAAAAACCTTCCAGGTCCTCTTTCATGAAACCTGAGCAGAATGAATTTTATGTAAATTGTAAAACCATATGTATACTCTGTTTATGTAAGAAAGGGAATTTGTGCTGCATGTGTTTCCTGAACGAAGCCCATTTTTTTATATAGGCATAGACTCTGTATTATTGGTCTATTTTCTTCCTCTTATCACATTGTAAATTGCCTTGTAAACCCATTACAGCTAATAATGATCTCAAAATCTCTATGTACATTAATGTGCTCCCAATCATCAGTCACACATAGCTGATCAGAGCTTCCCAAAATACCCACTGACGTATCCAGGGTAACCCTCTGCTAAATACATGGAGGATGGGTTTTTTTCTTTACCAATTTCAAATTTACATTTTTTTTTTTTTTGTTCAAATGATTTAATGCCAGACAATAACCAACATCTTATTCTGTTTGTTACTCTACATGTCCCTTCTGTTTCTTTTCTCTTCTCTTCTCTTACCCATCCTGCTGTCTCAGAAAAAATTACATGCTGTTTCCCAGCCAAGCTCTACACACACACACACACACACACACACACACACACACACACACACACACACACACACAGGCACGTTGTCCTTCAGTGAGTGAAATGTACACAGTATTACCATCTGGACAACACAGAATAGGCCTACTTACAAGGTATATATATATATATATATATATATATATATATAGCTCAAATAGGCATGTCATAGATTTTTTTATCAGTTTTTATAACTCACTTTGTTTGGTTGAGAATTTGATTCTGTTAAGTAAAAAATATAAAATCTGACTGATTAATGTCTTTGCCATTACTCTACTGACAAAAACATCTATGCCAAGTAAATCAATGGTAGCTGGTTTGTTTAAAAGCTCTCTCTTTCTCTCTCACTCTCTGTTTCAGTTTATGAGTCAAAACCAGCAAAAGCTTTATTGATGTGACTGTAATCATTACAGTATTGTTAAGGCATTCAAGTACTTAAATAGTACAGGGGTATAAAATAATAATATGTCATAAATGAATTTGCTCACGACGCACATGTTGATAAGTGTTATATGTGCTGTCAGACAGACAAATATAAAACACACAAAGATGGAGATAGACACATATACACCTTTAGAGAAAATTAAATGACCTCAAGCTTGATTTTTGCCCCCACTAGACAAGCATGAGTCATGCTCAGACAGTTATTCCAGTAACACTTCAAGAATCCTTCTAACACACAAACACTAGTAGCACACAACTGGCAATGTTACAATTAAGTTGAACACTCTTGATACGTAGTCAACAACAAAAGACTTAAACAAAGAAAGCTTTTCGCCTCCCTTGATGAGCTTATTTATTTTGCTGTGTTACTGTAACTATGAAAGATTATGTGCTTATTTGCACGGTATTTGTATCTAGCAATGCTACAGAATTTCAACGCATTCTCACCCCAAGGCGTCACCTTTGACCATGCTTCAATATTTGACGTTTTAGGCGCCCTTTAGCGTCACTTACATGACGCGATCCTACGGCGTCATCTAACTGACGCTAAAGGAAAGCGTCAGTTAGAGGACGCGGTTAGGTTTAGGTGTGGGGTGGGGGTAGGGTACACGCGATCCTAGGGCGTCATCTAACTGACGCTAAAGGGCGCCTAAAGCGTCAGATATTGAAGCATGTCCAAATGCTTCCCAAGGCGTCAGTTAGGTGACGCCTTGCGAGTGAGAATGGGCTGAGAATTTCCTTGCTGTCCATGACCCAATCAAAATACATTTTTGGGTCCTGACCCATTAGAGAATGTCTGCTCTGTTTCAGTCTTTTGTCAATCTTTTTATCCAGTCTTGAGCTTTTGTATGTGTTTGCTGTAACAATAACCTGTTAAAGCTGAAGTAGAATATGATACAGATAATCTGTGAAAAAAATCAAGGTCCTCTGGATCCTCCCAGTGGTACTATTTCCATTTGCAAAATTCACAGCTCCCGGTCAGAAACAACCAATCAGAGCCAGGAGGAGTGTCTTAGCAGTGTCAATCATGTTCTTGAACGTGCTGATCCCCTCTCTTGTACAGCATGCCATCATTCAAACCAAACTCAAGATTGCTGGTGAGATGCAGCTGTGCTAATTGCGGAGAACCAACCTAATTTCTCGAGTGGCACCTGCTCATTAAACAACGTTATAAAGTTACGTTTCATTTATTGCAAAATATGCAATGATATGAGGGCCAAGTTTGTAGTCAAAGTATGGGCAGGCCTTAGTCAATGTAAAGCATATTGTTGAAGTATCGTCCCAACTAGAAAGTGCCGTAACTGGTTAGAGGGTGGGACCTGTAAGTTGTGCTTGTTCAAATTTTCAGGCTAAAACACATTGGCCACAATTATTGGCACCCCTAGAATTTTTTTTTTTTGTGTAAAATATCTCTGAAGTATATTCCCATTAATATTTACCACTTTTTTAGCACACAAGGATGACTAGGAACAAGAAATTGTATGACTTGTTTCACATGAGTTTAAATATGAGGAAACACAAAGGCCAAAGTCACCTAAACCATACATCACAATGAGTAAAAGCAAAGAATATTTCTGATGATTGTTGAGCATCACAAAATAGAAAGTGGCTGTAAGAAAGTAGTAAATGAATATAAGATCCCCATTTTGACCATCAGGGCAATAATTAAGAAGTTCCATTCAACTAAATATGTTACGAATCTGCCAGGAAGAGGATGTGTGTCTATATTGCCTTAATGCACGCATGGTGTTGCATGGTGAGGAGGAAAGTTTGAGTGCCCAAAGACTCTCCATGGATCACAAATGGAGAATTGCAGAGATTACTTGAATCTTGGTCAGAAGCCAAAAAAAAAAAAGAAAAAAAGAAAAAAAAATCAAACAACCCCTACATCTCCACATATTGTTTGGGAGGGTTTGAAGAAAAATCCTCCCTGCTCATCCAAAAACGAAACGAACTCCAGCAAATTCAGTTGTCAGACACAAATGGAACTTCAAACAGCACAGGTTTCTGTGGTCAGATGTAACAAAAAAGAGCTTTTCGGCAGCAAACACGCTAGATGTGTTTGGTGCACAGTGCACACAAGGATAAAGTACCTCACGTGTACAGTTACACTGTTGGATTGTTGTGGATTGTTTTCCTGGAGGTCCTGGACATCTTGTTCAGATGGCATTGTGGATTTTATCAAACAGATTAAAAAAAATCAAAACCTAACGCCTTTTGCTAGAAATCTTCTAATGGGCCGTGGTTGGATCTTCCATCAAGACGTTGATGGCTCACCCTGTGTGAGTTCTTCAGAATAGAGTGTAATCTGAGTCTGACACAATGGTTATAGATAAAGAAATTAATAAAGAAAGAAAAACAGTTTCTCACTATACTGTTATACTGTTCTCACCACAAAAGGAGGGGGGAATTTGCGCGCAATGTACGTTCATTTGAGTGTCGCCGCCCCACAAGAATTAATGTCTTTTCTTCCATTCTTCTTGGTAGACATTAGGACCGCGCAGACTCTACGGCTGGAGCGTTATATTACTCCAGTATACATTCCCCAAACAACGGGGAACTGGGGGATCGACAAGGAGATTATCTTACCGACGACTTTTTGCACTTTGGATTCAAGGGAACCGGTGTGGATGGAGTTAAAGAATCCCTTTACTCAACCCGCACATTTTACCCACTTGAATCATATCTTCTCTGGCCGCAGAAAGTGTGTGGCTCACTTTTTGGTTTTCCCGTGGAGGAGGACCCTCTGTTGATCCCTCTGTGCGCCCTCTCGGTTCTCCATTCGCCAGACGCGGAGCAGAGCCGCATCACCATCATCATCAGCGCTCGCGCTGTCTCTGTGTCTCTGCTCGTGCAGTCAGGACCCGTGTGCCCTGCTATCCCACCACCATGAATTCGGATATTAACATGTACTTGGGGCGGGAGAAAACGGGGATAATGCGAAAGAGAGCCCTGCTACTCAGGAAAGGCTGCAGTTTCGAAATAACGAGGTGAGTTGAAATGGGGATTGGGGTTTTATGTGGGGAGTGGGCATTTTCGAGAGCGCCGCATCATCCGGTTACCGGATGGTGGTGGGATTGTAAATTATCACAGCACTGTGTACGGCATCTGAGATAGACATGTTTTACTCAAGTTTGTGGGTTTAGGCTAGCTTTCAAGGGGATTTGGCATAGACCAGCAGCATATTAAAGTGTCAAGGCTGTCGCAATGGAGTCTACAAAGCTTTATTGGCATGATTGTCAGCATATATTGCCAAATCGTATTTAGCATTCAAATTATTGGAAAATACAATAACAGAGAATACAGATAATACATAAAATAAATAAGTGTCGAAATAAAAAAGGGGGAAATTGAACATAATAGAAATTGGCATATGGATATAGCCTGTGTGTGTGTGTGTGTGTGTGTGTGTGTTTACTATACATCTCTTACATAGCCTACACACATTTCTTGAGAGTGTAGACGCGAGCCATGGTTCATTAAACGCTGAGACATGATGAGCCTCTAACGGTAACCCACTTTTTCCATCGGGATTCCCCAGCCGTGCGGGAGATCCGGGGTTTCTGTTTGCAAAACAGAAATCAGAGAGCTAAGAATTATTCCTTCCTATAAATGCACATCATGATTATCGACCGTTGCTGTTCTATTTGCAAGAGTATTGTGTTTTCAATATTGTTTTCCATTTCTGTCAGTGAAAGTGAAAGGATGATAGCAGCTCATGTTCAAATGGTTCTGCATCAGTGTCAGCCACACCAACACAAGCACTGGTGGTTCAGCACATGAATATAGTGTGTCTGTGTTTTTGTCACAAATGCAGAGATAGCCTACCTAAAGGAGAAAGGTCACACCCCATTTTGGCCTTGGGACCATCATAGTGTAAACTGCAGTGCTTAGACAATACTGTATAGCCTATTTCTTCTGAATCTTAAGTCATTTTGAAATGAGGGACCATGTATGCACAGTAGCCTATGCAACTATGCATTGGTCTTTCATTAAGTTGCTCTTTGTCGAGTAAACATTTAGACTACTAAATTACTGTTCCCATATTACATGTTATTAGAATTGATTAGGCTTTTGATAAGGGGTGGGGTTAAGGATCAGGGGGCGGAGATAGGATTAGGTAGGCCCTATATGTAAGGTGGAAGTCAGTAGCACCTCATTGCATTCAGTAGTCAGTAGCACCTCATTGCAGTACATGATTCAGGAGGTGGAGTTGGATCCAGATCTAAGGGTTGGAGATGGGTAGGATTAGGGGTGGAGTTAGGCAACAAGGGGCAGAGATGGGTAGAATTAGGTATATGTAAGGTGGGAGGAGTTGGATCCAGATCTAACTCCTCCCACTTTACATATTAGGTGTGTTCGACATCGGCTGAGGCTGGATGTAAGCGATCGGCGAGAGTAGCCGCGTGCAGGCGGGGAGGAGCTGCAAAAAGAGACGTGAGGTCGGACACTTTCTGGTTCCCGTAGTGACCGCTCACGTGGTGTTTGCATACTTTACCACAGCTGAAGTGAAATAAATGCAATATTTGCCAAATACACAGATATTTCAGGTCACATTTTCATTCAATACTAGGCTACTGCTTCATACAGCATCTGTTTGAATTAGAATAAAGTTCAAAATAAGCCTATATCAATGAAACTTTTTTCAATCAGTTTTATTTTGATAAACATGACACAATATAACATCGCAAATACATGAAAAGACTGTTTACTGTTACAAAAACTGATTTGTGAGCTTTAGTGGAACTAAAGGTGTGAGAATAAACACGAAACTCTCGAATCGCTCTTGCGGCTACTTTGATAGCATACGTCACAGTCACGTGGAGTCAGCGCTGCATCGAGTCGGACAAAATTTCTAACCGGCATGCATTGCTTCAAGTCAGCCACCGATCGGTCTGCGCAGAGCTGCATGAAGTCGAACAAGCTTAACCATCTCCGCCCCCTGATGCCTAACTCCACTTAACCCGTATTTTCGTCTGCGAAGTTGTGTTTTAAATGGAAGTCACTTAATTGTATATTAAACTAGTATATTTGTTATATTTTGATAAAAAAACAACACTTTTTGTGTGATTGCTTAATTATATCATATAAATATAGCATAAAAGACATTTTTTTTTACTGGATTTTAAATAAATCACGCAGGGAGAGGGTGCACGTGCAGTAGTCTAACCTAAACCTAAATGATCATAGATTATATATATTGTAGGCTGTATTACACTCCTGGTAAATATGATTTAAAAAAAAAAGTGCATATATCTAACCTTTCATTGAAGTAAAATAATTGAAAAAAAAGTGTGGGGGAAATCACATCATGTTATGTTAGATGTAGATGTTATCAATCTAAGGCCAAAGACTCTTCAAGGATCACAGATGGAGAATTGCAGATATTACTTAAATATTGGGGTCAGAAAAGCCTAAAAAAAAATATGTCAATCTACCCCTACGATTAAACAAAAAAAGGGCTTTTTGGCAGAAAATAATACGCTAGAAGTACCCCATGTATACAGTTAAATATAATGTTGGATCATAAGCTGTGGGCCTTTTTTTTTTCTTTTTTTTTTTTTGCTAGAGGTCCTGGACATTTTGTTCAGACACATGGTATTATGAATTCTAACAGATACAAAATCTAAACCTGACAACCTATCCTAGAAATCTTAGAATGGGCCGTGTTTGGATCTTCCATCAAGACAAAGGTCCAAAATAAACATAAAAATTAACTTTAAATGGGTAACTAAGCACAAAATGAAGCTTCTGCCATGACCATCCCAGTCCCCTAAACTGAACCCTATAGAAAATTAGTGGGGTGAACTGAAGAGAAGAAGCACCAACATGAACTTGTCAGGTGTTCTCCAAACTATCAGGCATTATAGAAAAAGACTCAGAGCTGTTATCTTGGAAAAAAGAGGCTGCAAAAAGTATTTAATAACAGGGGGCAAATTATTATGAAACAAGAAGTCATAGACAATTTCAGGTTTAGTCATTCCTAGTCAAATTTTGGCCAACGTGTTTTGGAAAATGTGATTTGACCCCCACTTTCAATTCTTTTGCTTCAATGAAAGTTTAGATTTGTGCATTGTTTTATTAAAGATCAAAAGGATAAACAATGCAGATTTATTTTTTTAAATATATTTTTTATTATATTTACTAGGGGTGCCATTAATTCTGACCACTACTGTATAATATGGCTGATAGTTCTGGTTGTCAAATTTAGTGAGTGGAGCTATCTTTTGTATTACTCATCTTGTCCATGTTTGCGCATTCTAGACAGACTGTCAATCTGTTATTTAGTGGTAGAGATTGTTCAGAGACCCTTTCTGCTGGTTACATAATTATGCAAGTATGTGGTGACACATTTCTGTCTTTGTAAGTGAATGAATCATTTTAAATGTTCTTATTCCTATACATACTCATAGATTATGTGATTTTGAATGTCATTGAATCATTCATTCAACCATTTCATTTAAATCAAGAGCAAAACTAATGTGTATTGCTCTGATACACAATGGCTACTTCTACTGTAGTCTGGCTGTACATTTTGAATTATTTCAACACATTCTCACCCCAAGGCGTCACCTTTGACCATGCTTCAATATTTGACGTTTTAGGCGCCCTTTAGCGTCACTTACATGACGCGATCCTACGGCGTCATCTAACTGACGCTAAAGGAAAGCGTCAGTTAGAGGACGCGGTTAGGTTTAGGTGTGGGGTGGGGGTAGGGTACACGCGATCCTAGGGCGTCATCTAACTGACGCTAAAGGGCGCCTAAAGCGTCAGATATTGAAGCATGTCCAAATGGCGTCAGTTAAGTCGTCCCAAGGCGTCAGTTAAGTGATGCCTTGGGGGTGAGAATGGGCTGATTATTTTAGTTTGTGGTCCAAAATTAGACAAACTGGCAATAATGTGTCTAAAATGTGAATATTAACTTATTGTACATTGAACCGTTACATAAATCAACTACAGAGAGTCCATCAAGAATGCTGTTGGTCTGAATATATATCAGCTGTGATACTTGAAGCACTATGACCAAAAATTGCTTAATATCGTCAATAGGCTGCATGGAATGTACCTTATTTCTATAAAAGCTACACAAATCCCTTCCCATATAAACCACTAATTACTTGCTTCCCAAACAAGCAGCAAATAACTCTATCGGACAGACGTATTGTGTTCAGACATGGGCATTGATGAGGAGGAGAATGCATCAGCCCCTACTGACATGTAGGTGAGAGGCTCACTGCTTTCATTTTATTCCTCCATAATGTTTCATCATGAAGACAGCCTTTTCTCAAGTGCAAGAGTATAACATGACCATTCAGTTGTTTTGAAGGCTACACACAAACACACATGCACAGTACTGTGTGTCTTTACAAAGAATGTCTTGTGAATTGCAGTGACATTGGTGAAGGCTGACAAAATAGTGCTGTCCATTATGGAGTTCTATTCTATCGTATGTTTCTAACAGCGGTCTATTTTGCCTAATGTGCTACCTTTTATCTTTCTGTACTGAAGACTACTTGAATAACAAAGTCCTCCTTTCTCTACTAGTTCCTTTCTGTGCTCATTCACGCACCATTTATTTTGCTTTTGCTTATCTACTTTCTTTTGTAGCCTCTCTGTCAGGAATCAGTTGTAAACACCTCTAATGGGACTTTAATTTCCTCAACATTATAAATCATTCAAGACACAAAGATACCTGTTGTTTATTCTTGTCTTTTTCAGTCAGTCAAAATAATGAAAATTAAAAAAAGAAATAAATAATGAAAAAAAGAAATTGAGAATCTTGAGATAATCAATTCCAGACTCCATGTATTTTTAATCAAATAATGAATTTAATTACAAGACATTGTATATAGACATACAATAACAGAGCCTCATTGTGACCATAGAACGGATAGCAAAGCATTTTATAGCCATTTTTTTTTTCCTTTTCACTATAGAGGAAAGAGAACTAATGTATTCTTGTGGATTTGACTGTGTTGGTTTTGTGTTACCTACCTCCTTTGTATTGTCGCCATAAAAAAGCAGAAATAACAGTGGACTGCCAACACAACGCTCTCCACAGGACAATACAAGAAAGGATCACTGCTAAAGTAGTTAAACACAAATCTCCACATGCACAAACAATAACTTTTTATGGCATTAACACTTTATTTGACAGTGTCCTTGATGCACATCTTACATGTACTTACAGCCTAATAACAATAGTATAAGTTATCAATTGATATTATTTATTTGTATAATCACACTAACAAGGACACCCTAAAATAAAGTACCACATTATGCCTTGATTTTATCCTGTCCTTCTGAATTTGAGCACTCATTGCTTAGCTATCTACAGTTAATAAACAGCTATCAAACACAATCCTGCCTCCCCCTGCATTCTATAGTTATTACTAATGAGAGAATGGTGAACATACAAATGAGAGTGAGAAAGTTCATGGCACCATTTAAACTGTTAGGGTGGAGATGACACTCTATGACTCACACTGAGTTCATTTGTGTTTGAACGTGTGAATGTGTGTTATGCTGATCAGCTGAACTCAAACTCATCCAGCAACCTGAGCATGAGCCTGTATAGTATCTCATGAATCTCATTTGAATCATTTGGATTGTGCCTGCAAAGAGACTGAAGTTTTGGTTATTTTCAGCCATCTCTTTCTCTGTTTGGCTTCTGAGCAGCCAGCCCTGCAGTTCGTACCAATCTGATAATACTAGCACTACAGCTAACACTAATCACTCTCAGCTGTGCGGTCTGCATGCGCTCGAGCACAACCTCCTCATTTGCAGAGAAAAATAGACGGAAATCAAGCGGCGGAATAAAAGAAAGAGTCCCGCTCTGATTACAGCCCTATGTAAACGTTCATTCCGAGCCCACATATGCTTCCATTTAAGGTTTAAAGACGCATACCTACACATTAGTGTTTTTCGCTCCAGGAAGCCTCACTAGGAAAGTCTCTCTTCCCGTTATAGCAACCCTGGAACGCACCCAGCGTAGGATGGATGGAGCTTTTTGGAGTTTAGCCTTTTTAAAATACTGGTGGTTAGCTCCCCACCACAAGGGCATTCACAAGTGTTAAATTTAGCGGTGTGGGCCTGTGTTAGGATGGCTAGAGAACTTTAAATTGGTTAACTTGAAGTTTTCTGTAAGACTGATCAAAAACAGGGGGTGGGAATGCAAGAAATGCAATCACTGGAGGAAGTGATGTACTGTATGTGTAATGCCCTCTGACATAATGTTATATGAAGGTAGGCCTATTTAATTTGACTGAACAAAGTACGAAGTAAAGGACACATTTTCCACATGTGAATTTGATGACACTTTTATTGTTTATTTAAACAAAGTAATGGGGTATATTATAGTCCATATGTAGTCGATAATTTTATCTCTTAAAACTTTGATCACCAAAATGAAATATTTAAATGTTTTTCCTGTGGAAAAAATATTCATGCCTTAAAATAGCTTGAATGCAGCTGTACACCCTTCATTTAGTATTTGCGGATACATGAATATGCTAATTAGCCCTGTCTCCAGTCTCCCCAACTCACAGATTGACTCGGTTAACTTACTGAGGTAAACGCCTCACAATGGTATCGCTCTTTACAATGTCAGACACATAACGATAATTAATATGATTAGCCTTTTAATTGACTATGTTATGAAAACGGCGGGTAATCATGTTCTGTTAATGTTACACAAACTATGTCCCAGTCTGCCTTCTAACTATCATCTGAAACTCTTTGAACAACTCAGAATGTCGAATCATGACTCGAAATGACTCGAAAAAAGATCTGTTCATTTTGATAAACGAGTTCGAACAGGAGAGTCACGGATGCGCATCACAGAACAGCAAGGCGAGCATTTGTGCTTATAAAACTTAAACTTATTTATTTTTGAAATGACTGATCATAGATAAGACCCTTATTCATCGTCTGGTGTCGTTTAAAGCCCTTTGAAGCTGCACTGAAACTCTCATTTGGACCATGACACAGTTGGGGTCCATTGAAGTCCATTATATGGAGAAAAATCCTGTAATGTTAATTTCTCTTTAACTGAAGAAAGAAGGACATGAACATCAGCAAAAGTTTTTTTTTGTTTTTTTTTTTAAGTGAACTAATCCTTTAAGCCCGTCGGCACGTTGACGTGATTGGTTACAAGGTAGTTTGTGACATCAGAAACACCAGCGATTTCAAACCGTGTTTTTGAGACTTTTTTTCACTGCAGTTTGAAGGAACTGCAGTTACTCAGCAATGGTGTTGAGTTATGAATGTGCAGATGGTTTGTCTTAAAGCCTATTGAAAACAACAAATAGATATATAAACCACATTAAAAATTGGATTTTCACCACAGGGGGACTGTCACTGGCTGGTGTGTTAGAGAAGGTCTTGAATGGAGCAAGGTTGAGCTAGTGTCAGCCAGTCTATTTATATACTCTAGTTTATCCAGTTTGCCCCACCTGGTGGTCAGTGACTTCTGATTATAAGATGTAATTAATAAAGCAACATGTTTTCATATCATATATGCAAATAATTCATGTAAATGTTATAGTCACATGATCTTTTTAAAATATTCAGATACTTCTATAGAGTACTAGCTGCTTTAAAAAGATAGTTCACCGAAAAAATTGAATTCTGTCATTTACTCACCCTCAAGTTTTTCCAAACCTCTATGAATTTCGTTCTTCTTCTGAACAAAAAAGAAGACATTTTTAATAATATGGAGTTGATGGTTACCACTGACTTAGTAGACAATGGAAAAAAAGAAAATACTATAGACGTTTATGGGGCCCATCAACTGTTTTGTAATTGACATTCTTCGAAATATATTCTTTTGTGATTCCTTTAAATAATTTAAGATATTTCTGTAATTCCTCCAAGTGTATATTTTATTGGATGGTCACTCACAAAAATTTCAGAGCTTGCTGCTTTTGGATGCCTCCGCTTTCTGCCTTTCTTGACAGTAGTGAATAACCTCTAAATCACAAGGGAAAAGTTTAGATAGAGATACCTTTTAATGCAACTAGTCAATTGCAACAAACAACATTTTAGAACACATTGCAAACTGTGTCTGGTTCTGTAATAAACACATATTACCACTAGAGGACACTGTGGTCAAATATATGGAACATATTTTAAGAACCAGGTCGTAATTTGGCTGTACTTTCCAAGTCAGTTGATATTTTCTGAGAGATTTGTACTTGAGTCAAAGGATTTAAACAAATGAAAAAAGTACAAAAGAAAGGTAAATGGTCTGATGTTTACGTGCCAATGGTCTTGTAGTAGCCTATCATAATACACAGATTTTGGCACAATACAAATGGTGGCTGGAATTTTTGCTGTTAAAGGGATAGTTCACCCCAAAATGAAAATTCTGTCAGTAATTGCTCACCCTCATGTTGTTCCTACCCCATAAGACTTTCGCTCATCTTCGAACACAAATTAAGATATTTTTTATTAAATCTGAGAGCCGGATCACTCCTCCATAGCCTCTTAGGGTTCGAGATAGTTCCTCGAGATAGTTCACGTAGTGTAACTGCGCAGCGCTTCTGTGTTGTACGTACAACACAGAAGCGCTGTGCATTTACATTACATGAACTCTCTTGAGGCCAACAGAAAATGAATAGTTGAATAAAGTCGTTATTTTTGTTTGTTTGTGCACAAAAAGTATTCTCATTGCTTGATACATTTAAGATTAATCCACTGTAGTAATTTGGACTACGAATAACTTTTAGGCCGGCAAGTTTTGATATGGAGGAGTGATCCAGCTCTCAGATTTTTCAAAAAAACCTTAATTTGTGTTCCGAAGATAAACGAAAGTCTTATGGGGTAGGAACAACATGAGGGTGAGCAATTACTGACAGAATTTTCATTTTGGGCTGAACTATCCCTTTAAGATCCAGCCTATAGTATTCCCTAAAGGCCATCCAGATCACACTGATCATGCTGAGTATTAAATAAGGAATATTTACTTTGGTACATTCTTCTTTCCTCAGGGAGATTTTAGCTCTACATCTGCCCTCAGTCTGATCTGCTCTAAAATGCCAGCAGTTCACAGACTGGACTCTGAAAATGTCAACCTGTCAGACACACACCATGACGAATGACCCCAGTCTTTATCATAATCAAGGGACATAACCTTTGTGCCACAGCTGCCTAGCTGCCAAAATGGGCATTTATATGCATGCTCATGTTTGTTTCTAAGTCATGATTTTTCCAGATCTATTCTACATCCTGTCCTGTCCTGTCCTGTCCTATCTAAATGCTTTTTTTCTTGTCCTCGTGTGTTCATTTAGAAAATTATATTATTTCGTGTTTTACTGGAAATTGTTATGGCTACTCTTTCTCTCAAACTCCCATGAGATTTTAACAAAACAAAAGGCACTACTAATATAGCTTTAACACATTATTTGATGTGTACAGTGTCTAATAATACAATAATAATGATCAAACAAAACAAAACAATTTAGTTCTTGGTGTGTCTCTAGAGTTAGACCTTAGATTCAGTAATCATGTCAAAGCAAGAAAAACTAAATCAGCATACTATCATCCGAAAAATATTGCAAGAATTAGATGCTTTAGACTTAGAGAAACTTGTGCATGCTTTTATCACCAGCAGGGTGGATTATTGTAATGGACTCCTCACTGGCCTTCCCAAAAAGACCATGAGACAGTTGCAGCTCATACAGAACACAGCTGCCAGGATTCTGAGCAGGACCAGACAATATGAACATATCACACCAGTCCTCAGGTCTTCACACTGGCTTCCAGTTACATTAGGATTCATTTTTAAAGGTGCTCTAAGTGTTTTTTAGGCCAAAACATTTTTTTTGTCACATACAGCAAACATCTCCTCACTATCCTCTAGCTGCCTGTCCCCTAAACACACTGTCTATGCATTAACGCCGTCTATGCAGACTACCCAGGCTCCACAAATGGCAACAAAAACAAACTGCGGCAACCTGCTCCACGAAACATAACAAAACTGTTCCAGCCAATAACTGACAAGAAGGCCCTGGGGGTGGGGTTTGGGGGTTTAAGTGCACGAATGAGGAAGAGGGAGGGTCTATATAGCCTCCGTTTTGTTTGAAAATACTTTAAATGACAACAAAAAAGTCAACAAAAAGATTGTGTCCAGTCCGTGCTCTTAGGCCGTGTGTCCACCAAAGCGTTTTTAGCCAGCTCGGCACTTCAGCGTGAAAAAAACACTCAGCGCCTCGGTATGCTCATGGTGTTTAAAAAACGCGGCGCTCCCATTGAAAGCAATTGAAAACATACACCAGGCGTGTGGAAAAACGCTTTGGTGGACACACGGCCTTAAGGCCTACATTCCACGCACTAGCCAGTGGCGTAAGTCAGAGCAGTAGGGTTGCTGCCGCTAAACAGACCATGTCCCAATGGGTCAGGGATTCTATTGCTTTTGCCTATGAACAAGGGGAACAAGGGGACTGCTTTGGCAAAGGGTGTTTGTGATGCGACCCCTTACAACATGTTTGTGATGCGGCAGTCTGGTCCTCTCCGCACACATTCATAAGGTTTTGTCATAGTTTAGGGGCCACTAAAGCAGGAAAAGGTCCACTAAAAGGAAAGGGTCCTAATAAATTGTTATGCATTAGTAAAGTTTTTATTGTGCTTTGTACAAACATAAAATGCAAATATACATTAATTATAAAATCGACCTATAAGAAAATCGATTTTAAGCTCTAGTCTACATTTTTGATAGTATTGATAGTTATTCTGTCTGTTTTCACCCCAAAATTAAAATTGTCACCAGTTCCCATGAAAGCCAGCATTTAGCAAAACATTAGAATACTCAATATGGAAAGTGTTTTTGTTGATGGTGCAAAATGCTGATTTTGTATAGCATGCTGTCAGTGAGTGTACTTTACATCAAGGCTGATCTATGTGGGAAAAGATCGTGCTGTGCTTAAGTCTGTACTTGGCAAGGAAACACACAATATGTTCATGTGATTTTGGGCCCACTCGATCTTTGCTCTCCAAGGTGTGCGTCTGTGAGAGAGAGCAGAGGATCAGTGGTGTGGTATTACAGGATTATCTATCAACACATTTCTAGTTCACAGGTATACAGACAACAACAAATACTCAGAAGAATTCTGCCAGACAGTTATTTCTGCATCGCTCTATCGGCCTACTTTTATTTACAAAAAAAAAATCTTCTGATGGTCCACAACATTTATGATGGGAGCAGTGAAGTCGACTTACGAGGATCTTGTTGATGATGAGCAATGAGGATTTTAATGATGTTCTTGTTGTTTCAATGATTGACATATTTACTTTTGCAAGGATTTCAATTTTGCCATTTTGAGATTTTTTTTTTCCTGCAACCCCCGGAAGTCAAAGACTCACCAATGATCTACTTAAAGTATCAGAACACCAATAGGTAAGGTTGTATGGGGGCGGTTGGGGGTTAGGGGAAATCTTTTGGTTTATCAAAAGGATCCTATTTTACACAAAAGAGAATTGCCAAAGATCGTGCAGTAGAACATGAGGCAGAATAGAAATGTTGGCTAGAAGCTTTGCTGTGGAGCTGATATTGCCTCAAGCTATGTGGGGGAAATTGCTGTTTTATGTACAGTTGTGTGATATTGCTTAATTGTATAATATAACTAGTCTACTACTGTTATTCAAGGTCATATCATGCATTTTAGTGTTAATGTTATACTGATAGGGTTTTGCACTAAAAATACTTAGAAATTGGTTATTTATGACCATTTTCCACCTTACACCTTATATATTATTAACTATAGTAAAAATAACATTTTAATATATTAAAACATGAGAAGCTTTTATACCTTTAGCGAAAAGGTTGATCATATCAATAATGCTTTTTGTCCTGTTGTGGGACAATTCTGCTATATATACATTTGTGCTTCATTTTTTTTTTTTTTTCACTCAAAATTTCTATAAGTTGCAGTGGCCACTGAGGCTAAATGCAGAAGCTATATTGCAGATTCATAGAATTGTATGCGTCTGTGCCTCTAAGACTTCAACAGTATATGTAAATGTCCTCTTAGCATGTGAAATGTACTCACAAACTATACTTACATTGCTGGCAATAACAACAACTGCCTTTTTGCAAATTCTGATGCACTGTTTCTAACATTTCATTCTTTATTAAGAAAGTTTCAGCCAAGTTTCTGAATAGTGAACTGGTAGTTTTTCAGCTTTTTGGTCACAAGATCCCCTCTTCCACACACACTTTGAAAGTTTGATCTGCTTCAGTATTCAATTGCTTCACTGTTCCTGACCACACATTCAAAGCATAGCTCTTTAACAAGGACACAACTACACAAACACAGTCCTGTCTAATGTGCTATTCAGCTGGAAGAGCCAATGTGAGATGAATGCTGCTGTTCTCTATGTGATCATGTGCTGAATTTTTTAAAGACTAGCTGTTTCTAATGTGACTACCGTCCGTGTACCTGTCTGTTGTGGGTAAAGTCATTAGCATCTGGATTTTGCGTGTGCGACTTTAGGTTTTTCAAATGGACTTTTAGGTCATTATGGTTTTGGTTGTTGTGTAATATTTTTTGTTACGTGTATACGTGTATATTGTTGTGAAGTGTGTGTGTGGGGTACCTGTATGTGATTACTGCATCTGTAATTTGAACTCTTTTGTTGAAAATGACGTGCTCAACCGCACATTTCATTTAGTGCTATAATACCCACAAGCCTCGAGACAAAAGAGTTTAGGTTACAAGCACACCAAAGCCTGTGCACACACACACACACCTGAAAACAAACTATTCAGCACACAAAACTATTCATGCTCTGCTAGATTTTATGTACAATTCTAAATATAAATGGTTTGATTTTATTCTGTTCATCAGTTTCCAGACAAAATTTGCAGTTCTTTTATAACTTTATGTTTTCAGTGAATCTTCCCCAAGTGGATTGCATAAAGTCATTCAAATCCATTTATAAATTGATATTGATTTAATAATTAATTGTTACACTTGAAAATATCATCTCAGAATATATCACATAAAACACATGGGGCCCTATTTTAACGATCTGAAACGCAAGTATCAAGCGTGAAGCCCAAGTAAATTTGTGGGTCTTGGGCACTGTTGCTATTTTACCGATAAATGGATAAATGACGCTTGCGTCTAACGCAAGTTTAAAAGGGGTTGGTCTGAAATAGCTTCATTATTCATAGGTGTGGTTTGGGCGTAACGTGAAATAAACTAATCAGAGCATCATATCACATTCCCTGAAATACATTTTCCACATTTTGAAAACGCCCTCCAAAGTGGATACATAATTATTTAGAGGTATTTAAAAACTATGACGTAAGTTTAGTCATGTAACGCAAATTGAACCCATAGATTCATGTTTATATCAGTATTGTGTGCTTTCATATCACAGTCCTGCGGCAAAACATGAGAGCAGTTGTGTTTTAGACCAAACATATTTGGTGAGTGAGTGCGGCCTGGATGCATCAATGTTTACTCGAAAACCAAAACTTTTTATTGGTTTTCAGTGACAGTACAGAATAAGAAATCATAAACAGTAGACAGTAAGATATTGTCTATTATTAATCCCTTATGGTGTCCCCCCTAAATCCAGCTGAAAACACACACACACACACAAAACAATGAAACAACATAATTATGAACTGAAAATAATATATATATATATATTAAATTTCCCTTACAAAGATCCTTCTAATAAGCGGAAATTATGTACCATTGCCAGTTGCAGGTGCACAAGGTAAACCCTTAATGTTTACTTGATCCCAAGTCTTGTAAAATGATTTAATTGAACCAGAGAGTGAGTAATAGTATCTTAACTTTTTAAGTCCAATACAGTAAAAAATTGTCCTGTATCCACCTGTCATGTGTTGGAGAAGCATGCCTCCAATTAAGAAGGATGCCCCGTCTGGCCAAGATTGTAGTAAAAGCAATGCCAGGACCAGAAAATATGAACACATCACACCAGTCCTCAGGACTTTACACTGACTCCCAGTTACATTTAGGATTCATTTTAAGGTATTACTGGTATATAAATCATTCAATGAGCTAGGACCTCAATATATTGCAGATATGCTCACTGAATATAAACCCAACAGATCACTCAGATCATTAGGATCACATCAGCTAAAAATACCAAGGGTTCACTCTAAGTATGGAGAATCTGCTGCTAGCTATTATGCCCGCCGCAGCTGGAACCAGCTTTCAGAAGAGATCATGTGTGCTCCTACAGTAGTCACATTCAAATCCAGACTCAAAACACTTCTGTTTAGCTATGCATTTGCTAAATGAGCAGCTGTGCCACTGTTCGTCTGACTGTTTTCTTGTATTTTGTTTTATTTTTTATTGTAAACTGTTTTAATTATTCTTAATTGTTTCGATCATTTTAATTTCTTCCATGTAAAGCACTTCGAATTGTGTATGAAATGTTCTATTTCATGTGTTCACACTTACATATAATTAGATTGAATAAGTTTTAAAGCGTATTTGGCGGCTGTCCGGGGGGGAGGCCCGAACCCAGAGTACTTGAAACGAAAACTCGGTTTTAAAAATCTATCCGGATTAATGTAGACGTAGGCTCATGCTCGTCTAATAGCATGCTGTTCTATACTAGTGATAATTATGAAGAGTAATAAATAGTCTGAAATTAAATCTCTGCTCACTTCCTATTGCATATCTCATTCTTATATTCCTTAATATACGCAAGTCTTTCTCTCTGTCTCGCTAACTCAATATAGCATTTAAACTGTGTGACATCATCAGACAGTGAGGGTGAGTCAAGAGAGAGAGAGAGATTAAATGAGAAGAAAAGGTTATTGTGTGAACAATGACCTCATTGCACCCCTTACTTCAGTGCTAGACAGGAGGATTATGGATAGACAGTGGAAAGAAGAATGAAGGTTATGAGATCATAAGGTCAAAAAACACTGTCCAGAAACACATAAACAGTAGGAGGGATGCTGTTCATTAGTGGTTGGTGTTCTCAGTCGATTTTGTGAATTCAAAGGGCGTAGCATTCTTGGAGACATATGTCAAAACATGCACACATTCACATGCATTCAAAGACATATGGATAATGCTCTGCCCTGTGAAAAAATACCCGGTGAAAAAATTATGGTTATCCTCATTTGCCTCAAAATGTGTTTTGCAGAACAGTTATCCCTCTACATGATAAGTCACAGCAACATCATTTAAAATGGCATTTAAAATTGTGACATTAATTAAAATCATGCGAGTTGGAATCTTTCTAATGTAATTCTCATGAGGAGAAGTTCAACAACATGATGATGTCGGGTACCGTTACATGCTGTTCAACACATAGTGCCTGTGTACTGTAAGTGCCTCAGAAATGATGTTCACAGCAAAACATGAAATTTTGCTAATAAAAAGATGCTCGGTATTTCAGTGAATGCACTCAATTAATAATTACATCACTTTGCAACAAAGGCAATTAAATATTCTAATTAAAACATTTCACCACTTTCTGTATGTAAGAGAGAGAGAGAGAGAGAGAGAGAGAGATTTTAAGTGAAAACATTAAGTCAATACAAAAAAAAAATAGTAGTTTCGTTTGTTTGAAAATAAAATGTATATTTACTTAACAACAAAGTATAGCCAAGGCTTTCATAGTAAATTGTTGTTAAAATGAATTCACTGCATGCACCATCCTATTTCGATTTTATTTTAAAAGGTTTTTTTTTGTTGCTGTTATTGTTTTTTGCATTTGATGTGGGCTATATAGCATTAATTTGGTGTTGTGTTTTACCCTGATGATGTGTTGTGTCCATCGCTGCTCATTTATGAGCTGGCTACTTCAACATTTTCTCCTCTTCTGCTGAGACTGAGAGAATATGTGGTTGACAAGCTCCCCACCTGACTTTCTCGGTCACGAGCACGGCGCGCGGCGTGAGGGGACTCCAGTCCAGAAGAATCTGTTTCTTGAATGTTCAGTTACGCGTGAGGTGTGTCCTGTCACTGTGTGTCCATATGAATCTAACAACTGCTTCCATCAGGTGTATTAAAGAAAGCGACCGCCGACCGGCAGAAACGCGCTACTACCAATAGCACCAAAAAGATAGCGCAATGAAGGGATACCGCAGCACGAGCAGCTGTGGGGAAAATGATGGTTGCTAATCTGTCTCTTTGAAAGAGAAGAATAAGAAAAAAGGCGAGAGACAGAAGAACTTGGACTGCGGGAAAAATAACATCGCATGGGGCCATGAGCGCTGCAGACCCTGCAGCGAACAAACTGTTGAGTTTCAACCAACGGTAAAGCATTCAGTTACTGCATTTATGTTTATAAATATTTAAAATGAGATATTCAAAATCAGATGTTGTTGTGTGGGGGTTATTATGACACAGTCATTGCAGCAGTATCAGGGGTATAGCCTAGGCTGGCTACATCTCATTTCAACGTGCAACAAGCTCCCTCCCAGGAGTGATCAATCAACAAAAGCGGATATTGGAAATAATTATGCACTTGCAACTTTAATTATTATTTTTTCTTTTTACAAACTGTTATTTCAAGCTTATATTTTAATTATTCTAGCCTACGTGTGTGCGTGTGTGTGTGTGTGTGTGTGTGTGTGTCTTAATTATAATAATTGCGGTCTGGTAATGTTAAATGAACACGGGAAATTCTATCATTTACTCACCCTTATATTGTTCTAAACCCTCTATGACTTTTTTCCCGTCAGATGTAAAGCAAAATGACTTTCTCAGTCATCATTCGCTTTCATTGTATGGAGTACCTTTTGTTTAACATCTCATTCTGTGATGAGAAGTCAATAGGCCTACATTTTTGAAATAGCATGAGAGTGAATAAATAAAAGAATTTTCATTTTCATATGTGTGAACTGTGTCTTTAAGAAGAAGCTGCGCTCTTATTTCTCTTCAGCACCGCAGTAGCCTAATATTTGCACATTGTCCACAAGTCTTTGCATCGCGTGTTCAGAGTAAATTCAGGTGGTGAAGGAAAAAAAAAACACTGTTTTGTCTAAACCTGTAGGATACAGTCCTGATGAAACACAATGTTTAAGACTTTCCCATGCACTGTGTAGTGGGATACTAGTGCGGAAAAACAGTAAATTATTCATGCAAATGCCTCGGTAGAATGGACATCCATGCACCACAGTGACTGGTGTCACCGTTAACATGTTTTCTCTGATTAAAATATGAAAGAGAAACGACTTAAATATTGATTTGCGGTTCATTTTAAGACGGTATTCCTTGCCATGGTAAAGTGTTGGGACATTTGTGAGGCATTCGCAATCAGGTGGTTTTCCTGAATCATCAAATCTGAGGTAATTTGAGGCGAATGTCACTCTGCAATTATTTACATGATGATTACTAATGTAACCGCAAATGGGTACAGGTAAAAAAAAAAAAAACATAACTCCATCTGTTGTCATGTCCCAACTATAAATGCAGAAGAAGTGTATCACACATCTTTACAGTAACAGCATTATTTTATTTTTACAAAACAACAAACATAGGCCTAACACTCAGCACAGAATGACATGTGTCAACGCTCTTTAAACTCACAATATAATTAATATACAGACTCATATTTCAGCTAGCCTGTTACTGAATTATCACCAACCCTTTAAATTGTGTTCATCTTTCAATTAAAATAAGTGACTTTGTCTCACATTATTTCTTTCTCTCCAGTAAGGAGTAATGTTTATCTGTTATACAGATTTATCACATGTTCTCCAAAGTACAACTTGTTGCAGTAATTGGTGGCTTCAGTTTATTAATCTGTTTTAAAAGTGCCATTACTTTTTAGCAGTATTGGCTTGGCGCATAATAAGAAAGTCGGACCTCAGAGTGCAATTTTATTCTTAATGATTGTGATGTCAGACAGGGACGTGCACAGGGGGGTTGCTCAGGTTGCCCGGGCAACTGCCCATATGCCCTTCTCGACTCAGGTTGCCCTTCTGAGGAAAAAAAAAAATCGTACAATGGATGTAGAATTTCACGTAGGCCTCGACAAAAAGTAATATAAAAATCGCAAAGCCTCATTCACTTCCAAAAAAAAAATTTGAAAGTCAAACTGTTTCCACGAGACCTAGACTGCACGCGACCGTATGGTAAGGCACCGCAAATTACTCAGGCTGCGCCTCCATCTCGTGTCGCGCGCTAATTAATATGTACGAAGTCCATGACAAAATGAAGCGAAACTATCCTTCTCGTCACGAAAAGAGGAAGAAGAAAAACATGAGAGAGAATTGCGGGAACAGCAGTCAGGTAAACTTGTGTTCTGTCCTCTCTAGTGTCAGCAAAGTTTGATGGTTTGTCTGGGCAGGCAATGCATCTCTTGCATCACTTTTTGCCTGACAAAAGTGAGAGTAAAATACCATTATTTATTACGTTTTGTTTTTGATAAACGACAAAGTGCAACAACAGTGTTTGTTTACTGCAGCTCGAAAAACATAACCGCGTCGCGTGTGTTGCGTTCATATGCGCGTGCACGAAATGAAACTCGCATTTTTCAAGCAGAAATGTGGAGACCAGAGAAATACTGTACAATACTTGAATGATGGCACTCCCAATCAAAGTACACATTATAAAGACACTGATTATCTAGTCTCAGTGTAGTTAAAAACTCTAAACAACTGCACTAATTATGCAATATATAAACCAATGTATTGGCAATTTGACATTGATTGACTATTGATTTATAGGCTATATTGAATTTAAAATGATGATTAGATGGACATTCTGGTCAATATGAATGCAAATCCCTCAGTAAATAACCATAAATCAAGATTTGCTTTAACATGCATAAAAATAAATAAATAAATAAATAAAAATCATAGGCTACTGATTCCGAAAATACCCTGGCTGTAGAGAGAACCAAAGTTAATCCCAAAAGCCAAAGTTCAGGGTTGTACTTTATTATTTTCTTCTTGTTTATGTTTACGTTAATATTCACTTGTTATCTTAACATTCTATAAAAATGCTTTATTCAGTAAATATTGTTTGTTTGAACCTCATTCTGTTCTATATTGTTGTACTTATTCTTTGACTGTTTTGTTTAAAGGAGGGAGGATTGTATTGGGCGGTATTGAGTGGCAATGGCAAATGGTTTACATGGCTCACGGCATCACAGATCAGGTAGAGGGCCCCTTAGCAGAATTTTGCTTAGGGCCCCAGGGGGAGGTCAGGATTGGCAAAAAAAAGAATTGTATTTTTTCCCGAAATCTAAGCGTTTTTTATTTTTTCGAGTTTTTTCCATTCAATCCAGATTATTTCTTTTCAAATAAATAAATAGATAAATAAATAATAATTTAAAAACTCTTTTGCTCATTTGTCTCATCTCTGACATTTTGCAATCTTTATAAATAATTATAAGACCATAAGATGAGGCATTGCGTTTGGACATAAACACGGCCAGATAAGGCAATTTGGAAGGGGACAAATTCAACTGAATATATTCCTTCATATAGCCCGTGAGTGGGGGGGGGGGGGGGTTCAGGTCAGAGCAACTGCCCCTCAAAATTCCTGTGCACGTCCCTGATGTCAGATGTTCATCATCAGACTGTCTGTGTCAGCATCACTTGTAACCTTTTCTTTGGTCATCATGGCAATACATCAGAGATGCATGGTCTGAAAATATCTGAGGCTTTGAGCTGTGCATCATTGGAAACATGATATCATGCCAAAACATTATGACTAAATTACTAATTGCAGATGCATAACAGGAGTGATTACTGTTAACAAACTTGACCGTATTTGGTTTCTAAGTATCACCAGAGGGTAATGGCTGCTAATTATGTCATGCTGTTGCTGTCATCATTATCATATCATAATCTCAAACACGGTCACTACCATTTAGGATTTTTTTCGTAAAAATAATCTCATTTTTGTGACATCTTTCAGATTATTCTTTTTATCAAAAGAACCATTTAATCATGAGCGACAATGAAAGGTTTGTTTGAAGATATGAATGAAACAATTGGACGTTCTGCAGCTTAGATGTCTTTATATTCTCAGCTGTCAACTGTATTCTTATCCAGGGTAGTATTTCTGAATATAGTAAAGCATCTTTCCTTCAGCCCCGTGCCACAGTAAATCATCTAGTGATGAGCCACTCCTTTCTTGTTCTCTAGAATCACTTTTGCATTTGTCTTTAAATGCTCTTAGTCAAAGACATGCTTCTAGTAACTGACTGTAATTCAACAGTGGGTCAGTCTGACAGGATTATGCGGCCATTTCTGAAGTCGACCTTTTATCTCATTTCATTTTAACCCCCCTCTTTCAATTAACCATCTTCCTTACCCCAACTGAGAGCCATTGTGCATAGCACAGGTATGAGGCATCAATGTTTAAACTTCTTCTGAAGCCACATAAAGAATGCATGTGCACTTGCAATTTCAACATTGTGTATAACCATGACCGCACTGGATCTGCAGAATTCAGGATTTCATTTATTATTATTTATAATATTTTGGACAATTTTATCTACAAATAAGAGTTGTTAAACACATTTTTCCATATTTAAATCCAGCTCAAAAATGCAAACCATGTCTGCAGATCCCACCTGGTTATATCTTATCACAGCATGAGCAGTATCTCTTCTGTTGTCCGTTAAGACATTCTTAGCTACATTCTGCGCTAATGGAAACATAATGATAGCCCTCACACAGAGGAAATGTGTTTGCTCACATGCACTATTTGCATTGCACTTGAAGTGAAATGACTATAATAAATGTAAGCATTCAAGTGGCTCAGCATATACAGTACTGTACATTATTTAAACCTTATTCAGAGGAGATGCTGTCTTCTATAAAGCACGTATTATGAAAAAGAAAATAATTTGAGGAGTACTGCATATCGGTTTGCCAGAATCACAAGTAGTTTGCTAAAACAGCACAATTATTGGTGTTATAATCATTGAAATTATGATTTGTATTTTTTAAAATACATTTTCATATCTGTTTAATATACAGAGACATTTATAAGTATGACATTTGTTGGTTGATGCCTCTGAAGAGTAAACACCTGCTATTTTTTGAGCATCTCAACCTGACATACCAACACTGGCTTAACCCATGGTATACGTTTTCAGGTGGGATCGGACTATGTGATTGTCCAGACAATGGAGAACAGAGCTTGTGTGGCACAGGGCTATTTCATATAATTGTTTATACAGGTTTATAAATGCAATGCACACACTTTTGTTGAAAAACAATGGCTTATAAACATGTATTGTGTAAAGGCACCTCAATGATTTGAGAAGGCAAGAGATTGTTCTGCTATTGGGCCATATTGGCAGGGAAAATTTGCGAAACCTATTTGAAAACATTACTATTTGTGCTATTTTATTTGGTGATGGTAGTGGAACAGAAATTACACACCTTTAGTGCCTTTATGGTCTTCCTGTGAAGTGGTTTTCAATGAGAGAGATCCTCTTTAAGGTTTTGGGAAGATGTGTGATGTCTAGTCATCAGCTGAGTCACTGGTTCTCGTTCTAATAATCTGAAACAACCTCACTCAAAATCAGTCAGACTGCGACATCACAGGGTTGCGAGGTGGAGTAGGTTGGGCTTCTACTTTTTGGAATGCAGGTTGCTGGTATTGAAACTAAATGCTGTTAGGTTAGGTTACTTTTATTATACCCGTAGGTGAATTTCTTTCAGAGTGCAATGACATTCTATGGCATCCAGTACAAAAACACACAACACAGGACACTACACGACACACAAGGACACATAATAACTTAGTGACGTGCTCTCAAGAAAGTCCTCTCAAAACATTTCATATGATCTTTGTAACATCATAAAATCATACGACCCCTTGTACAACATATCTGAAAACCACCTCTACAATTTGTTAAGCATATTAATCGCATTTGGTACGAAGCTGCTTTTATATCTTTTCGTTCTACACCTTGGGACTTTATACCTCCTCGCAGATGGTAATAATTGAAACTCATTGTGCAGGTGGTGAGAGTCATCATTTAAAATTAAGAAGGCCGTCCTTTGTAACTCTTTGGTATATAGAGATGCCACTTCTGGTTTTGACTCACAACGGCCAGACCAATTTGACTATCTGGTCTAACTGACTTTTTGCCTTTAAGCTGCATCTGTGTCCTCTGTATGTTCACATACGATAAGTAAAATAGCAAAGAATTTCTCCGTAAGAAATCACATTTACAATGACAAACAACACACAAACATTCAACATTTATTTCCAAGAGAATGAAAATATTTTTTTGTGCGCGATTAAACAATATAAAATCAGTTTGAATTGTTATATGCTCTGTTTTTGCAGCTCAGCATCAGAGGATCTTGGATGCAGGAGAGGAGAGTTCAGCCGGAAACACTATGGATCAGTTGAACTGGTGAGGACTGTCATATTTTAGCTCTTCTGTATATATGTACATACCACCTCCTCCTCCTCCTCCTCCTTCTTCCTTCTAATCTATTTGTCTTTGCCTGTGCACTGCTGTGAATGCAGAACATTCGTGTTGCTCCTTGATTTCTTATAATATCTGTGTCATACTGTACATCTGTGGTTCGGTCTGTTGCATCAAATGAAATTTGTACATCTTTGGAATTAAATTGTTCTTGAGGGGAAATTCAAATAAACATAATCTCACCCTAGCAGGAGCTATGCAATAGGTTAAATAGCCACAAGCATTGTTTATATTATTCAATGTTTCAACTGGTCAAATACAGTACATGTGTTGTACTGAGTACTTTTCAGAGGTGTCTGTCTCTCCTAGATATTGTTGCATGGAGGAAGTGGCTTAATACCACACTAGATGTTACTTCCTATGCGACACGGGAAATGGGTGACCTTGTGTCAGATAGGACCATGTCACAAAACCACATGCATTATCATGCGTAGCAGATGGAGAATGTAAATGTGTGTGAGAAAAGGAGAGAGAAGGTCATTTGTTACTGCATGTGCCGTTGTTCTTAAGTATCTAAAGCTACTGTGGCTTCCAAGTGCCTGAGACCACAAATGAAAATGCATTTATTGTTATTACAAATTATGTTATCAGCATAATAACTTTGGCGTTTTGAAATTTTTGAAACAAAACACACATCAATCTCAGAATATCTTAGTCTTTGGATAATTTTTTTGTTATTGTTGTTTTACATTTTTCAAAATCCCAAAACTTTATTTTATTTTTTATTTTAAATTAGGTTATGAATCCTAGAATTTTTTTTAAAAAATTTTTTTCGTGTTAAAAATAAAAATTTAGCATAATTTCATAATTGCCTCTTACATAAGAGTACTAACTGTATTGTGCTCTGTAATAGCCTACTTGGTTTGGTTAGTCACTCATCCTAAAATTTCTTTCCAGGGCAATATGATTACTATAATATTTCTTCACAGTTTCTACAAGGCAGTAACATATTATATATATATATATATATATATATATATATATATATATATATATATCCAATTGTCATCTCAAATCAATATTTCATGTCCATGTTTTTTTTTTTATAATTTACATAATTATTCAGAAAGTCATTACCACAAAAATAAACATAGAAAGGTTGATCCTGGACTCTCCACACTCTCTTTCTTCTCACATAATAAAATAATTTAAACAAATCAATATTTCATATTGTCTGTTGATTTAAATAAGTAATATATTTCACATTGCATCCCTCTTCTCTCTGTTGGGGTTTATTTTGCTGTAATGACCATCTGATTGCACAATGCCCATTGTAATTTGCAATGTTACAACGTTGCCCGTTGTAAATTTTAAACAAGAAATATCCAGTTTATTATAAAAAAAAAAATGAATGCATGCAAGTCACATTTACTTTTATGTTGCCTGTCTTCATTTTTCCATATGATTGTTTTGGTTTTATTTTGTTTCTTACTGTTTGTTTTGCTTTGCCGCATTACTCTTATTAAAACAGGCTGAGGTTAATATGAAACATGCTTGTACTGTATCTCTCTTTTTCGCTAATGATTGCTGTGCTTAATTATATTAATTATTCCAGAATGTGTGCGAAGTCTATTTTTGGTTGGAATCATTGGTTGGTGCGTGTATTTATCTGTCTGACAGTGTTATTCGGTTATATCAATTATTATGTTATACTGCTAATTGATTCTGTTATGGTTTTCATGCCAGTGTTTGCATCATTTTACATTTACACTTGCAAGTGTGTGTTTTGCTTAAAAGTTTAATAGTGTATGAGGGGAAAATATCAGTATTTACCACCATCGTCACATTAATATACAATTATACTGTGCAAACATACACAGTGTAGTAGCTACACATACAGATTATACACATACTCTGTCTGAATTATGATCAGAGCATGATTTATTGGGACATATATTGTGTCTATATACTTTTTCATTGGCTGCAACCTGAGAACCAAGGAAATGCTCTTGATGTTTTAGCAGACGTAATTTCTACACATGGCTGGCTATCTGTATGTTTCAGTCAGTTTATGTAAGTGCATTAGCTCTAGGGATCCTCTTATAGGTGATTTTTATGACCTGCTCTGAGTGCAAAGAGTGTATGTGTGTCTATTTGAGGGGGGGGGGGGGGGGGGGGGTTAAGTTAAAAGCTTCTTAAGTGCTCCATTCTCACATTATTGTATGATTGCCTAATGTAAACATGACTGTTGTTTAGACACTGTTACATGCCGATCAACCATTTCCAGAAGTGGCTAGACATCGTCTAGAAACTCTGCAACCTATAATCATATAGCAACCTCAACCAAGACATTAGACCTGACCATAGATCAGCACCCAAAGCTACCGGTAATGCAATATTTTTGTTGGAAACCAGAATATGTGCTGCATTTGATGACTTCATCTTAATTAAGTAACACATGCATGTGTGTGGTATGGGAATTATAGAATTTTGTTGATCCTGGAACAACATTCCTGTGTGTAAATGTATTCCTAACCATATCCTTACCCCTAAACCTACCCATAACATCTCCCTAAAATCAGAGGGAAATGATAGGTGAATAACACTGGTGTAGAAGCACCTAAGCCTGGTTTTAAGTCTAAAATTGACAAACTGTAAACTTGTCCCTCAAATCTGATTGGTTAATTGGAGCGTTGTTCCAGGGTGAACAAAGATGTTGATCCAGGAACATATCGTAATTGGTAAAATTAGGTTCTGTATAGTATGAATACAATCTGAATGAAATCAGCCATGTTGACTTTGGACATACTACTCATTTTGACAATGCTTTTCTTATAGCAGACTTGTTTGGATGCTGGGACTGCAATGCTAGAGGTTGACTACTTAATTGACATATGAGATACCAAGAAGATACGATTCCAACCAAGGCTGTATCTCCATATCTCGAACATTGGAGGGGAGACAAATTTCACGGTCCCACTTTATATTAAGTGGTTTTAAGTACTATGTACTTACATTGAAACAAATAATTTGATACAATGGACTTATTGTGTACATACATGTTTCACATTGTACTTATATTTTAAAAAATACCAGCATGTATTTACAGCTGTAACTAATTTATGTAATTACATCTGTAATTACAAAGCTGACCCATACTTATACTTAAACCCACCCCTAAACCTACCCATACCACCACACCTGTCCCTTACCCTACCCGTATCCCACCTCAATAGCAGCAAAAGTGTTTTACAATACAGCATTAATTTAGCACAATAAGTACATTGTACTTATTTTTCAACATAAGTACATAGTAATTAAAGCCACTTAATATAAAGTGGGACTGAAGTATTACTTGCGATCAGTCCTGGTTCCCGGCAGGGGTCAAATACCATGCAAGCAATCCAAAAGACAAGAACATACAGACCAAGAAACACAAAACGAGATCCAAAGGGTTGGGATATTAAGCAATTACTCTGTGACAAACACTATAACTGACAGGGTATATACACTGTATACACACACAGAACTAAAGGTAGCGGGAAACATCTGTTTGCAATGATCAGATGAGTGGCAGAACAGAATGCTGGGAAATATAGTATAATGTAAATGACACTGTGAGAACAAGGACCTCTAGTGAATCTAGTGAATTTCTATCGTAAAACATTTAAATATTAAATGTATAGCTACTTCTTACCTCATGCTCTTTTACTGTGAAAACTAAAGTGTTCAGCATCTGTGAAGAGCCCACCATCTTTGATTTGATTGACCATCACTATCATTTTGAAGGAGCAGAATTTTTTGGGGATCCTAACAACTATGAGAGTTGTGTGTAATGGAGTGCAGGACAGCAACATCAATAATATCCAATATTGGTGGGGGCAATTTAGCCATATATGATTTTTGGGGAGGACTTGTCCCCTCAAAGTCTATTGGCTATACGGTGGCCTGTTTTCAGCAATATACATGATTTTTATAGATTATAGCAGCATTTTGTAAATACCTAATGTTTCTAATCAATCTCTAATCCATGTTTGATGTTTAATATATTGTATGTTGATTGTTGAAAAATTGGGATTGACATGGAAGAGGTCTTGTCCCAGAGCTTGTCGCATTACACCTGGTCCCTTGTAATCAGCATATGAAGCATATGGGTTTTTTTCAAAAAGAGCAGATGAAAATGCTTTGTCATCATCACAGCAGCATCACTGAAGACCGTATTTTTCTCAGCATGAGTCTGTAAAAGCAGATAACATCAAAGCTGAGAGAACAAAGCTGACCTGCAGTGTACACCTGTATAGGTTGAAGATGTGCTGAAGAACCTTCATAATCCCGACAGAAATCTGATATGAAGTGGCTTCAATACCCCTCTTTCATTTCATCACCTTTTCTCCAGTCGCATTGCTGTATGTGCTCTTCAATGCCTCAATGCATCTCATTCAATTTCTCACTCTCAGTCACTCACCGTTATATTTCTTACTTTTGTATGCATTTAAAAACTGTATGTGAGGATTTTCCCTTCCTGGAGCTTTGTTTGATTCTCAATGAACATTTATAAATACCTTCAAAAACAAACCAGATGAAGAGATCTTTTTTTGTTGTTGTTTTGTTTTTGATAGGAAGATATTGATAGGAATAAATAAATTATTATTCCATTTATAGCCTACCGAGAAATAAGCATTGTAGTCATTAAGTAGTCACATTTATGTCTAAAGCATAGCCTACAGTGACTGAGAGGCGACATGTTTGGTTTTAGTTTTGTCGTGGCCACGACATAGCTAGTTGTGGGGATGTGATAATATGTCATGACCACGAGAACATCTTGTCGAGGTAATGACATCCTTATGTTTTGGCCATACAATGTGAAGTCTTGGCCTTGAGATCCGATGTTGAGGAAATAACCATTTCTCGTGACCACGTAGGCTAAACAAACCGTCTCAGGTTACGTATTCCTTGTTCCCTGAGAGGGAACGAGAGCTGCGTTAACGCGGTGGGAACGCTCTGCGTGATTACGTCCCTCACATTCATCCATGTCCTTATATACTTTACCCACCAGGGCTGCCTAAATTATTCATTATTTATGATGGCTGGTGGGTAACGTCGGGGTTAACGATGACACCAACTCGGGAGAGAGAAAGCTCGCAAGCGTCTCTTTAACCCGAGGCACTGTCATACTATGATACTTAATACCCAAACATTAAATATAGTTAGACATCTGGGGATTAAACACATAAAATACAAACCGGTTTATTCCACAATCTCGACACCTGGAGATGAGGAACCACAGTCCCCGATGAGGAGGCTGAGATAAAGAGTTTTTCTGTTTTAAGATAGGCTACATTTCGTCTAAAAAAAAACCCCTCTTCTTTATTTCCAATCTCATAAAGTTCAGCTGGACAATAAATATTTAACTGGCAACAGCACAGATAAAACCTCCTTTTAAACAAGCTCCTCTTTATTCAGCAGAGATAGCCTTGACTTATTTATTTATTCATTGAAAACTCAAACATCTGTCTTTCTCTTAATATTTTTATTTGTTTTGTACTCTTTTCTTTTTAAACAAAACACTAACGATACCAATTCCTCAGATCTGGCAATCGCTAGATCTGGCATGTGAACGCTGAGAAAGGGCAGAGCCCGTCCCAACCCCCGCTGTCAGATCCGTTTGCGAACCCCGAAATGCAAGTCATCTCCACGCCTAGGCAACAGAGAGACCCGCGCGGGGAACGCGAACCGAACCGTCCTCCTCAAAGAACGCCCGGCGACGCCCGGCGGGAGCGGAGCGTCCTCGCGGACAGCTTCTTGCAAGGCTCACAGTCAGCACCCTCGAGAACTGACTGCTGGCATGCTCCACTCCCAAACAGCAACATAATAGCTGATACTGTGTCCCACTGTCCCCACCCGTGAAGTAACGAGGGCAGGGAACAACACAACGTCTATAATCTTGCTAGCTAGCCATAAAGATAGATAGTGATATATATTGGGCTTTGACAAACAACAATAAATAGACAAGGACAGATTTCACAGAGAGCGCTTGCTGAAGTACAGAAGCTGGCGCGGTCTGACTTCAGGGGTGCTTTATAGTTTCCTGGTCTATGACGTCATCCGCCTTGACGTTTCGGGCTCCCATTGGACTGATTTTACATGCGCTTCACGACGTAATCACGCAGAGCGTTCCCATCGCGTTCAGGGAACTGCGTGACCTGGAATTATCAGAAATGGAAGATAAATGACAATTTTATTTTAAATTAAGGATGACAAAAAGCTTACATCACAGCCTATAATCATAATAAGTTTGAAAAGAAATAAAAGTTGTTGCCGTTTTACTGATCATTTTAGCTGCAAACTGCAGTAAATTGTATATAGGTGCATTTTTTTAGTTTTGCAGAAATGTAGAGGCATGCTAGCCTATTCAAATTAGTCTATCTTGCAACGTTTCAGACACAACCGTCATATTCTGGTGTACAAAATGATTGTATTATATATATATATATATATATATATATACAGTATATACAATATACACAATAAATATGAATACAATTAATATAAAGGATGGAGTTGGACCTACATGCTGGCCTGGCCCTTTTATACTATTTCTGTATAAATCCAAATATCTCTTGAAGATTATTCACTGATTTTTATAGATCATTTGAATGAACTTATGATACCTGATACAAATATAATAACAGATAGCTGGCAGAATTAAACATGTACTGTAATATAGTCATGAGGGCCCCCCTCTGGCCTTATTGAAATTTTTAATAATGCTTCATGACATACACATCTCACAGCATGCATCTTCTGCCTGTGACTTATTGCTCTTATTATAATAATTTGATTCTAAACAAGTAAAAACGCCTTCAGACCCCACACACATATGCTGAGCAGAGGGAGGGTTGGCTGCAGAGCGACTGAGGTGTAAAATTAGCATGTTGGGATCAGTGGAACATGTTGCCTGCAGCTCTATCATTTGGAGTGACTCATGCTTACTGTGTCCAATGTTGTGGGTGGGTCACTTTCTCAAAGATGGGACAAAATGAAGCAATCTTGGAGAAATGTATTTGTTTAGTTATGGATTGTCTGTAGGTTGTCAAAGATTTTGTGTGTAGTTCTGGTGAGAAATTGTTTGTGGAGGAAAGAACAGCACACTTATAGACATCAAGTCATTATGATTTGTTCATGTACAGTATGTGTGGGTGTGTGTTAGAGGGAAACCCTTTGTTTTGTTAACAAAACTAAATTAAAACTAGTTTCATTATTTTCTCTTTCTCCCTCCCTCCAAACGACTTCTTTCTGTCTTTTAGCACAGATTCATTCAGGTGTAGTGGACAAGTTCATGTATGTTTTGTGCACACAGATTTATGTGATTTATGTTTCACTCTGTGGGTGCTCATGGGCGCTGGCCCATTTTTTTTTTAAAAAAAAAAAAAAAAAGAAAGAAAGAAAGAAATTCGGCCTAATCAAAAAATATTTACATTTCAGAACTTAACTCTTATCAGATCTACTGCTGAAAGCCTTTCTTTAAAGTGAAATTCGTATTCAGTTCAGAACCCGGAAGTTTAATGTGAGTGGCAGTTCTCCCCATATAACACAGTCTCATCCCAAAAAGTCATATAACTGACGTTTTGGGACGTATTTTGACCATACGTCAATATTCGCCTTTTTAGGGCCCCCTTAAACGTCGGTAGATGGCGATCCCGGGCCGTCATACAACTGACGCTTTACCTTTAACATCAGTTAGGTTTAGGGTTAGGTTTAGGTATGGGGTAGAGTTAGGATTCCATAACCTCATCTACCGACGTTTAAGGGGGCCCTAAAAAGGCGAATATTGACGTATGGTCAAAAGACGTCCCAAAACGTCAGTTATATGACGTCTTGGGATGAGACCGGATTGCCCCATAATAGACATGCTCTGGTTTAACTGACACATAACCGCGATCAGGCTCGTTTTCATCCGAGAAATGCTGTGATTGGTGGATATGGAGCAGGCGACTGACATCGACATAACCAAGTGTGACAGATGCTTACAGCACCAACTGCGATGTTTAATAGGGGATTATCATGCTTCCGGGTTTCATGGGCGGGATTTGTCAACTTTGTGCATGTCCACTTCCGACGCAATTCAACAATGGCTGAGACGAAGGCTATATATGTCACTGCTCTGTTCCACTTTGTAAATCTAACTAACAACGCCAACCCTTCTTAAGTTTTCGTGGATTCCCGCCTGAATTGAGTATAAGGAAGAAGTGGATTAAAACTTTAAAATAAAACAAGGTAGCACGTTTATTTGCAGCCGGCACTTTATAGTGAATCAGACTAATTTTCCAGGGATGCCGTATAAATAAACTTAGTGTAGTCCTTCATCAGTTCGCCAGTGAGATCGGTAATTCAACGGAAGTGGCAGTGCACAAAGATCACTGAATCCGGAAGTACTACGTATCAGCGTGATAATCCCCTATTTTAAATAAATGTAGCCTACTGGCAGTCTGGCACACAAAGGTGCTCGGTATTTTCATCAGTGTGCCTATGATTGGCCAGACAGTGTTGGCTACTTTGGAGTGGGTGACAACATCAAACTTAAATAGATTTATATTAAATAAAACAGAAAAGCCTTACATATGGAGCTGGTTATTTGATGCAATAGACACATGTTTTTACAACCTTGGGGTGTTCAAACTGGGTTGATACTTTTCATAACATGTATCCAATTAAACTGTTTAAGTAGCAAAAAAAATATAATAATTGAAGTAGCACAACACTTGCAGTGATTAATTTCCTGCCACTTCCAAAAAATCATTGTGATTCTTTTATGGTAATTGTAAGCCTTTGTTTGATGGTCTCATTGTACATTAAACCGGTTCTCTATTTTACAATTCACTCAAAGCTCAGTTCCACTGTGTAGACTGATTTAGATTATGGAAATGTTTCCTTTTGTTTTAGTCTCAGATTCAGATGCTTTGCTTTCCATGTGTGTCTCTCTCCATATTCTTTCCTCATCTCATTCTCTCTAGCTCTATTGTGTGAGGCATTAGAACTACAGAAGCTCTCTAAAAAGATCAATGTTACAATAGCACTGATTCTCTTGCTTTCTTTCTTGCACTCTCTCATGCTTCTCTGATGTATGGACGTGTGTGTGTCTGTTAACCATACATTATGGGGACAAAATGTCCACAAATATGGCAATATCCATATTCCTTGTCCTTGTGGGGACATTTTGTGTGAGTGTGTGTTTCGAAGTTTGGTTGAGTTGGGTAGACGGTCATTATCCTGCTATCTTTAACCTCATGGCATTTATCGAAACACCTTAATAGCGTCACAGAATGTCACTGAGCAAAAGAAGCAAAGAAAAAAACATCTCATGAGACAAGTAATTGTGTCTCTGTGTGTGTAAAGAAGATTCCTGGGGTGCGCAAGTCCATTAGAGGGAATGTTGTTTATCAAAGGCCTGTGGTATGGGCAAATGTCAAGTTGTCTCAAGGGTTTTGATCCAGCTGCATCTATTTTCAAACAGTATGAAATATATCCACAGAACCTTTCAATAATTTACCTACAGTACAGCTGATTTGCTGTTTTGCATGATGTAGATGCACATTAATACAGCCTGTTTTTCATTAAGTTGCCCCATTAAGTTAAGAAAACATTGGTTGTGTCTTAAAAATTCTGCTTCAGAGGTAGAAATGCTTCAAGGCATGTCTAAATAATGTTAGCTTTACTTCCTGCCTCCTCTTGAGACACCTTCATCTGATCAAATTTTAAAGTCAGCATAGATGTATCCTTCACTGCCTTTGATATCACACAAACCTGTACATTCCTTTCCTCTACGTTTCTTTGGCAGTTATGCTAAACAATCATGATGCCATCTGAAAGTTGTGTTTGGTGGTCAGCTGGTGAGTAAATGTATGTTGTTGTTTTTTTTACTTTTTCCACTTTTGATGTCATTTCTAGCAAGAAATTTGTATTGTAGTAATTAAATATTCACTTTATTTTCAACAAAGCTCTGTATTGTTGTAGATCCAAAATCAGTTTGGTGAGGTACCTTATGGAGCAAATGCTGGCTACAAACCTTAAATATACCGAAATATATATGAAATACATTTATTTTATGCTAAGTATATACATTGCAATACAAAAATGCATCAATGTGTGGATAGTGACAACATGTGTGTATAATTCACCCAAAATGAAACAATTTCAATGTGAGAAAAAATTCAAATTTACAGAGTTTTAGTGTCAGTATACTACATTATATATAATGTTGAATATAAAATGCAATGAGGGAATAATTGTGGGTCCTGATAATACCAAATGTCTTGTTATCAGTAAAAACTGGCCTACATTATCTAGTCAGTGACAGAGTGCAAGCATATTCGTCTAAAATAATTCTGTATTTTCAGCTTCAGAATCATGAATACTTTTATTCTGGTGACACCATTGTCCTGTGCATTGGGTTACCTGCACTATGTCCAAGCCTATTCATGTCCACGCCCAATGTACCAAATTTAGCATTTTAATCAAGAGTAAATTTTCTGTTAACCTTTTACCATATGTTTTGGTGGATCGTAACAATATTGTATCGTTCAGTATTGTGATATGTATCAAGTCGTGACATGAGGGTATCATGAGGGTATCCACAAATACATTTACATATTTATGTACTTAATATAAATACCCTGGAATTGTACTTTTGGCAATTCAACCAAACTGATATACTTAAAGTTTTCTGGATAACTAAATTACATTAAATACAAAATGAGTTGTTCCAATTTAGCAGACTTTATCCAAATAAAGATATAGTTAAGTAAGTATACAGTCTTAGGCTTGCTTCTCTCCTAGCAATCAACTTTACTGTTATTTTTTTTTATTTTTTTTTTTTTTATCCATGGCATACTACCAGATTCAATGTGATCTGTTCTGCTTGTCCCGGGATTCTCGGGACAGCAAAAAAATTGTCCAAATTTCAATCTTAACCGTTCTAATTCATCAGAAACGATCTTAAAACAGGGATTTAAGTGTAAAATACCAAACTAACCCTGAGGAAATAGTGAATTTGTATAAGGCTAAAAATTCCACTATTTTCATGTGTTTTATTGATGCCTCCAAAGCATTTGATTGAGTGGATCACAAACAGCTTTTTATTAAGCTAAAGCAAAGGGGAATGCCTGGGTATATTGTGAGGGTTCTTGCCTATTGGTATGCAGCAGATGCATATCTGGGGGGGTGGGGGTAGTATATCTGCCCCCTTCAGATTGTCCAATGGTGTTAGGCAGGGATGAATCTTGTCCCCAGTTTTATTTAATTTATATATGGATGAACTGTCAAGGAGACTTCATGGTTGCAAAACTGGCTGTATGATTGGTGGCATGCATGCGAATCATATCATGTATGCAGATGACATTGTTATATTTAGTCTGAGTAGTGCTGGGCATGCAGGAGCTTCTTAACAAATGCTCTGACTATGGGGTGTAATTTTATATAAAATACAAATCCAGCAAAAGTGCTGTTTTAATATGCAGAACGAAACAGGATAAATGGCTAAGTAATTTTCTTGAGGTCTGAAAAAAAGATTAAATACCTTGGTCATTTTATTACAGATGATATGAATGATGATGATGACATATACAGACAGTGTCATAAGTTATATGCACAGGCAAACATCATAGCATGTAAGTTTAGTTACTGCTTTACTCAGGCTCTGTTCAAAGCTTACTTTAGACCACTTTATACTGCCCATCTGTGGTCTTCTTACAAAAAATCCAGCATGCAGAAGTTAAAAGTTGCCTACAATCATGCAATGAGAATTTTACCCAAGGTTCCCAGAGGAGGGAGTGCTTGTCAGATGTTTGTATCTGTAGGAGTAATCACATTGAAAGTACTTTTAAGAAATTTGATGTTTAAGTTTATGCAAGGTCTGGATGAGTCTACCACCAGTATCATGGTGGCACTCTCAAACCCCTTAGTGAGCTGCTCCAGTTACACATCCAAACTAGAGTGCATTGTTATTTATCTTGTCTTGTGTGTGTTTTTTTTTTAGGACATGAGTCTGGCAAATAAACTATATATGATTGTGCTAAAGTGGAATTATTGCAAGTATACTTTAGATACACTTTAAATATCTTGAAGAAAAATACTAATCATACTATCCTTACTAATTACTTTTAAATCACGTCTTAATAGTAAGAAATGTGCATCTGGCAATAAAGAAGTACTCCACATAAAGTTGAATTTTAATATTTATAGTAGTAAGTCTTAAACGATATGTCAGTAAACATGTTAATGGATTTTTGGTATACTTAGTATGAAATAAATGTACACTGAACAAAATTCCTATTTCAAAATTCCTACAAAAAGCCTATTTCTCTCAAATATTGTTCACAAATCTGTCTAAATATGTTTAATTGAGCACTTCTCCTTTGCCGAGATAACCATCCACCTCACAGGTGTGCCTTAGGCTGGCCACAATAAAAGGCCACTCTTGGCGGCATGCTGACTGCAGGAATGTCCACCAGAGCTGTTGCCCGTGAATTGAATGTTCATTTCTCTACCATAACCCGTCTCCAAAGGCGTTTCAGAGAATTTGGCAGTACGTCCAACCGGCCTCACAATCGCAGACCATGTGTAACCACACCAGCCCAGGACCTCAACATCCACATCTTCACCTCCAAGATCATCTGAGACCAGCCACCCGGACAGCTGCTCCAACAGTCGGTTTGCATAATCAAAGAATTTCTGCACAAACTGTCAGAAACCATCTCAGGGAAGCTCATCTGCATGCTCGTCGTCCTCATCGGGGTCTCGACCTGACTGCAGTTGCTCACGTTAGATGGTGTCTGGCACTTTGGAGAGGTGTTCTCTGACAACATCCCAGTTCTTGCATGGCCAACATACTCACAGGACATGTCACCCATCATTGAGTTTGGGATGCTCTGGATCGGTGTATATGACAGCGTGTTTCCAGGTCCTGCCAATATCCAGCAACTTTGCAGAGCCATTGAAGAGGAGTGGATATCATTCCACAAGCCACAATCAACAGATTTAGGCCGTGTTTACACGATGGGAAAACACAGATATTTCTCTGCGTTTTGCCCTCTCATTTACACGAAAACGCGTTTTTATCACTGAAAACGGTTATTTCTAAAAACTCCGGGCAAAGTGGAGATTTCTGAAAACGCCGGTTATGTGTTGCCATGTGAACTGGGAGAAACAGCATTTTAGGTTCTCTCTTGTCGATTCTGAGGATTCTGATTGGCTTGCATGGCTTTATCCTTAACCCCTACATTGCCGCCAATAGATTTGGCATAGTTATGATGGCGCTCGATGGCGTATTTATGCAGGTGTGTGCACGATGTTATTTTTGAAAACGGAGAGGGGGGAAATATTTGTTTTTCTAAATACCCGGCTTTGTGTAAACGGGGCCTTAGACACATTTGTGAACAATATTTAAAAGAAATAGGCCTTTTGTGTATATAGAACAATTCTTAGATCTTTAAGTTCAGCTTATGTAAAATGGGGGCAAAAACAAAAGTGTTGCGTTTATAATTTTGTTCAGTGTATTTAAAATACATTTTTGTATATGTTTTTTTTTTTCCACTAGGGAAGTCATTGCCTGTTAGGGCTCAAGGCAACACGTCAGCTGCCTATAAGCTTTCAGATGCAGCCGTATTTCTGAAAGTTCCCTGAACATTAAAATCGTCCAGTTTTTTAAAAATGTTTTAAAAACATATTTTATTGGTTATCCGAACTTTAAGGGAACATTCCATTAGACAAGCATCCAATATTCCATGAACAACGTATAGATAATGTTTCTGTGCTATCGTTTTGAGAACATTATTAAAGATCAGGTAACTCTGAACGAACATTCTATTAACATTACTGGAAGAACAAATTTTGTTCATAACTTTGCGAGAACCTTGCCAGAATGTTAGGAAAGTTCTGATGTTAGCTGGGAATATTGCAACTCTTGAAAAATATACGTAAACCCTATATTAACACATATTAAGTATTATTAGCTAATCACAAGCATGCATCATGTCAGTTCAGATATCAGTGCCAAGTGACATAGGCCTACTTTAATACATTTTTTTTGTTGTTCATTTTGGTCTTAATTTATCTCAACTAGGATGCCAAATTAGTGCTTATTAAGTGATTAGTGTGAAAGCAAGAATCTATCTAGAATGATCTTCCTGGACCTTTGGCATTCTCAAGCCAAGGCAGACCATCTGCCACACACACACACACACACACACACACACACACACAACAAACTCACACCCTTACAGCTAGTCTCTCTAGCTGCAGTGCAGCTGCGTTCTGTTTATAGCAGTTTGGTATGCCAGATACAAAGAAGACGGAAGAGAAAGAGGGAGGGAGGCAGACCAACAGGTGGAGAAGAAAGGTGAGAGAAATGTGAGGAGGAAAACAAGGTGACTGAAGAAAAAGGAAATGGGAGAGGTTCTGTGTTCTGTTGCCTAGCAACCAACATTGTTCCATCTGGGGGGATGTTGCAATTTTACTGCAAAGCCTAGATTACATCATGTCAGGTGCAAGTGATTGTCCCACATACACACAATATCTGAGCAGATAGACTTTCACTGATACTACTTCTCTTACAGACAAAAACAAACAGTGTGTGTGTGAGAGAGAGAGAGAGAGAGAGAGAGAGATTAATGCTGCAAGCAGAAGGACTTGACACAGGCATCACTTAACACTTTAGTCTGATGCTACATTGAAGGGTTTTTATGATTCAAACTCATCTGTATATGTGTTGAGTGTATGTCACAGCAGATTAGATTTTCGCCTTTTCGCTGTCTCTCTTGAGTCTTTTTATATGCAATTCTAAAGTCTTAAACTGCTTATGTTGTTTCTTAACCAAAGAGAAAGATTCAACAGCAAAGAGAATGAAGGTTACAATAAAAACTTGATATTACCGAATTTTTTTTTTTTAGGACAAGTTATTTACACTAGTGATGTACTGTAAACTAGTGATGACTAGTTGATGTATTTTTTAAATGTTTTTGAAAAATGAGTCTTATGCTCACCAGTGCTATATGTTTTAGAAAAGTAATTTATTCCTGTGATGGCAAAGCTGAATTTTCAGCATCACTATCCAGTCTTTAGTTGTACACGATCCTTAAGAAATCATTGTAAAATGATGATTTGTGCTCAAGCATCATTGTTATTATCATCCATGTTGAAAACCGTTGTGCTGCCTAATGTTTGTGTGGAACTGCATTTTATTAGACTTTTGAACCCTTATGTGTAGCTCTTCTACTTGATGCAGGTGGTCTCACACTCATGATGTATCTGTGTTTCTCCTCAGCTCATCTCCAGTGATGCAGACGGGGCCATACAGAGAGCTGGGAGATTCAGAGTGGAGAATGGTTCAATAGATGAGGTAAGATACTCATTAAAAATACTGTGTGGTCTGAAATGTGTGTGTTTGTATGCACTGTATGTGCTGGATTGTAATAGACCACCAAGCGTTATAAATGAAAATTTTATGAAAACTACGACCAGGATAGAGGTTAAACAGCCCTACTATTGTTGAAGAACCTTGGAGAGATTCAATAAGGTTTTGAACTTATTGACATGCATACTGATGGCTTGAGGTTCAAGACAGTGCAGTACTGCAGGAACGGAGGCGATACAAATGTATTTAAAGAAGAAGAAAAGAGAGTGAGAACAAATATTCATCTTCTGGCAGTGAGAAACAAACCAAAACTGCCAGCTTTTGTGTTTTGCGAGTGTGTCTGTAGGTGTTTCAATGAAATACACATGCATCAGCAAAAACAACAATCTAAGCAAAGCAATTCAATCAATCCCCAATGTTCTCGCTCTCATTTCCTCCCCCTCTCTCTCTCTTCCCTCCATCCACTTGTCCTTTTCATTTCAAGCACCAGACTGTAGCTATGACAACCTTCATAGCTTTATCCAAAACAGACCTCTTGATTGGTTGTTAATGATTAAGGGTGGACTGGCACCATTTATTGGAAAGCTGTTGTTTACACTATTTTTTATTTTATTTTTTTACAATTTGTATGCATGAAAATATCAATTAGAATTTGTGCTGGAACATGATGGGATTGATTATTGGGTGAGCAGAGGGATAACCATGTTGTGTGTTCCCTACCACAGAGCTCTATAAAAACAGAGTGTTTCTGCCATCCTTTTTATTGTATTGTATTGAAAGTAAACTTTTAAAAAGTAAAATTGTTTGATATATTCTACATTATTACTGCCAATTCTGTCCTCAGTTTAATTCTGCAAAAAAAAAAAATTGTCTCCAAGATTAGGATATCTAGCTGGCTAACATGGAGGGGGTTTTTTTTCACATGGAGGTGGGAGGTGGGGATTGAAAATGTTACAGGGCAAGTACAAAACAAATATTTACTGTTGAGCCCTGTACCTAGTTAAATTCTTGGTGGGGCTTTTCTGCAGACCTCTGACTACACGCCTGGAACATGGAGGAGAACTGATGTCCATTTGGAGAACCCAGAGTACCACACCAGATGGTACTTCAAATACTTTCTGGGAAAAGGTGGGATTCCACGAGTATGCACACATACCAGCACAGATTTACAAATTCACTTGTACTGCATATGTATATTGTACATGCACACACACATACAGTACATGTTGAGATTATACTTAACACATGGAGAGCATAAATGTGGCATTATTTATAAATATAAAACAAAGTTTATGGGAAAGAAAAAGTTGAATTGTGTAAGAAATAACTGAATTAGATTGGGTTGGGAATTGAGTTCTTATTCAGAACCGGTTGCATCTTATTTAAAATAGTGAAAACAAATACATTTTATTACCTGTCGGTCCCATTCTCGTGCTGAGGAGGACGAAGCAGCAAATAATGGTATTTTATACTAGTGCTTTACATTTTATACTAAAATACTATGGTTTAGACTCTGCCATACACTTCATCACTCGTTTCCTTTTCTCTGTCTTTCTTTATCTCCTTTCCTCGCACACAAATACAAACACTGTTGTTCCCACACACATTCCCGGGGCAGATTCTGCATTATGTCTCTTTAATTGATTTAAATCACTGCAAATAGCTTTCATTCAATGATATAGAGATTGAAAGAGAGAGGGAGAGAGACAGAATATTCTACAGAGGAAGGGTGGAGATGCAGAGGCAGACCAGATCTTGTCATCTAATTGGATTTCAGCCTCTTTTCATTTGTCTTCTGTCTGTAAATCTGGACTGTCTCAATCCAAAATATTCCCCATAAACAGAAAGCTTCCATCCCTTCCTTTCTATTTCCCTCTCATTCTGAGGCTCCAGGAATAGATCTAAATAAACAGGCGTCTTCACAGTCACATCTCTGAGGAGTTCACATGGCCACAGTGCTTTGGTGTGGCATATATCAGCATCATTGTGCAGGCAGCATGTCAAGAAGGCTCAAGTTACAATATTCAGAAAAGAAAATAGAAAAATAGAAATTAGATTCACTCGTTTTATTGATGCATTGATTAAAAACCAACTGCATATGCATTGGTCTTAACATGTTAATTGTAATAATTTGTTAAAATCATTGTCACATTTCTGAAGCACAAAATAAAAAATGCACGAGCCAACTCGATTTGAAAAGACAAGGTAGTGAACACATCTAGTTAAAATTTAAAATTAAAGCTATGGTATACGATGTTAAAAATCGGTCGAGACGGTAGGGAAGTTTTAAAAAACTCATCCCGCCCCTCCACACACACCCCCCTCCCCTCTGCGCTACCTGATCCCTGACGTATGTCACGTTTGAGTTCACGTCAACGCAAGATTAGCAACACATGAAATGTTCTAAACTCCCCACCACCATTATAATACTACTAGTATTGCTAAGGTTTTCAGTAATTGTTATTGCAGCACGCAGCGCATCTTGTTCAAATTCCGATCGGCTCGAACAGAAACCTCGAACAAGAAATATAATTACTTTGAACCGCGATCGGCGATGCTAAACGGCTAACATTCCAATGCCGACCGGCAGCATGAGCAAGTTGTCAAACTGATAAAAAGCCACGTAACACGTCACACCATAAAAGAATAAATAAATGTTTACCTGCTCAAGAAAAAGTCATCCGTGTCAGCGTCGTTTTCAGCCCCAGATCTCCCTGAAGCTTTCTCCAATGGTCAATGAAGGACGCTATATTTATCCTACTTAGAGTCCGGCGTTCGTCACATTTCTTTTTAATCTCTGATCTTTCCTCCACAGACTTTCTCTTTCGTCCAAACTTTACAGTAGAGGCAAGCAGGGGCCGCTTGCTGTTGTCGTTTATATTTTTATCCATTGCTTTATCCATTGCTGATCTGACGCTACTAGCTAGCTACCATAGACAGTCTGTCAGCTGTTTGCTCACGCACGGAGGGGGGCGGGGGCGGGTGCGGTTGGGTTGGAGACGTGAGCGCCAGGCGGAGTTTCAAGTGGAGCTGGTGATTGGATGAGAGCAGTTGACCAATATAAGCTGTGCGGCCGCACAGCTTACATTGGTCAACTTTTCTGCGGCTGTACAGCCAATAGAGTGAATGGATTTTTTTCGTTCTTTTTTCTATTCATATTGTTAGGATTGTACTATATAACCATAACCAGCATCTAAACGAGGATATTAATAATGAACAATCTTTGAAATCGTATACCCTAGCTTTAATATTCAGTTAAAATGTTGTAAGGATATGTAACAGAACAATGTGCTTAAACAGCATAAAAAAAAATTATGCCGTCATTTTTATCATGCCTGTAGTTGGTTAATACCAGCAGTAACATTCTACAATGTTGTACGTTGACGTTGTACGTAGTCATGTCATAATCACTGCCCCAATGTGTAGTGAATGGGTCTTACCATTGGCCGGATTCATTTACACGATTTACTGATATGATTTACATACTAGGGAACTGATTGAGACAGGCATTTTCTGGTTTGCCTGAATTCTAGTCATTCGTTCGTTGTCATTGTTTCTAATTAGTCCACACCTGTTCCCTGTTCTGTTAATCATCATCCTCTGTGTATTTAAGCCTTCTGTCTTCTTCGGTTCATTGTCTTGTGTTAATGTTTATTGATTGTTTTGTTTGAGTTCTCTTCATGTTTAATAAAAGTAGTATATCTTTGTTCATTTTACATTACACAAGCAATCTATGACACAGCAAGGATGCATTAAATTGATCACAAGTGTCCGTAAACAAAAAGGTCCCACTTTATATTATGTGGCTTAAGTACTATGTACCTACATTGAAACGAATAATTTGATACAATGCACTTATTGTGCACAAACATGTTTTTACATTGTACTTATATTTTAAAAATACCAGCATGTAATTACAGCTGTAACTATTTTATGTAATTAATTACATCTGTAATTACACAGCTGACCCATCCCTTACACTTTAACCTACCCTTAAACCTACCCATACCACAACACCTTTCCCTAACTTTACCCTCAACAGCAGCAAAAGTGTTTTACAATACAACATGAGCACAATAAGTACATTATACTTATTTTTCAATGTAAGTAGCCTACATAGTACTTAAAGTCACTTAGTATAAAGTTGGACCAAAAAAATCGAATAAATGCTGTTCTTTTGAACTCTCTATAAGAAATGTTTCTTGAGTAGCAAGTCAGAATGATTTCTAATATGAAGACTGGAGCAATGGCTGCTGGAAATTTAGATTTGCCATCACAGGAATATAAATTACTATTCTTTTTTTTTTAATTTTCTGTCCCTTCTTTCCATAGTTCACCAGAACTATGTGGGGACGGATGCGGAGAAGAACCCTTTCTTCCTGTCTGTGGTTCTGTCGGACCAGAACAACCAGAGGATCCCACAATACCGAGCCATCCTCTGGCGCAAGACGGTGAGTCATGCGTGCGTCACTTTTGCTCTGAGCATTGGCTCGCATAACAGATTGACCTCATCGTCAAAGTGACTACAGCGTTTTGTTCCGTTGTCTCAAAGGCCGGTATGTGAAGACTTAATGCCTAAAAACCCTAAATGCACAGTGACATGGTATTAAATATCACCTTCCTATGAACAACAGGTCTCAGTTATAAAACTCCAGCATTACTGGCTTGCTGTCTTGTTGTGCCATGTCACATTTCGCTCTAGATTTGTATAATTTGGGAAATATGTTCATCTCTTTCAGGGTACTCTAAAAATCAGCCTTCCATACAGTCCAACAAAAACACTATCAGTCAAATCTATATTAAGGTAAGTCTGTCTGTAATGCACCCTATTTGCAAATGCAAAGATTTAATTTGAGCAAAATAAATGAAAACACATCAATTCGCCCCTCTTGACCCTTTCATCCACCAGTGCCATGAATGTGGATCGTTTCGAAAAGGGCCCGAGGGAGATCCTTAATCCAGAGATTCAGAAGGTGCCCACCCACACCTATCAATCAACATTACATGTCCTCTGCTCTGTTAATTACCGTCTATTTTTGCTCTGGTTTGTTGTTCTGCTTCATAATTACTTTAGGATTCAAACGCAGACACTGTCTGAGCTGCCATTGCTCCAGAGAGCTTGGCTTTTGTGGAAATGTGTGCCGCTAATCAAAGGCCTTTGTCAGTGGCATTCAGATACTTGAATGCATGGACATGCTCTGTAATGTTTGTATAACTCACACTATTAGTGCTCCTAACTGGTGTTTAGAAATGTAACCTTGATGGTAACTGATTGTTTTATTGTATTGGGATATAATGATTTGAGCTAAACTGTTTATTTATTGTTGGCAGGACTTACTGGTGCTGGAGGAACAAGAGGTTTGTACTGTCAAATGTGTGTATGTTTGATTTAAGAATGCAATGCAAATAAATGACCTTTCTAAATCAATTTCTTTGTGAATTCCCCCTGAATGCTCCTCATATGTGTTTGTTTGTTCTTACAGGGCAGCGTAAACTTTAAATTTGGTGTTCTTTATGCCAAAGATGGACAGTTGACAGATGATGAAATGTTCAGCAACGGTGAGTGAACAAAAGGAAATGCATTGCACTAATTACTATTACGATGCCAACTGTTTCAGAGGGTCGATTACCACATTTTGATGTCCAATGACCACAAAAGTAATGAAGAGCAAGCAGTAGTACTAAATTGTACTAGTTTACACTTAAGAATGTTGAATAACAATAATCAAATACACTGTGTACATGTTCACCGTCAAAGAATTATACAAATGCAAAGAAAATATACATATAAAGAGCGTAGGCCTGTGCAAAATAAACAAGTAATCATTTCAACAGATTGGGATTTCAAGGATACAGATGTTAGGTTGTTTTGTGATTAGGCTGTGTTAGTCTCTACAGTTCTTTATGATGTTCAGATGTCCAAATAACTTTGTGAAGTTGGTCATCGAGCTGCAGTCTCAGGCCCTGATGTATGATGAATCCTCTGCAATAATAAATGCTGGTGTATAATCTAGGATGTGTATTACTATGACTATGAGAGTATTTATCTCGCAAATGTATGACTCTCAAATTTGGTTCTACAATAAACAAATAACTTAATCAGTAACATAAAACTGTATAGACCATTTTGCAAGATGTAAACAACAGTGGTCCAGAAACACTTCCTGTTTCAGTTTGTAACTGTTTTCTTTACAACCCGAATTCCAGAAAAGTTGGGACGTTTTTTAAATTTGAATAAAATTAAAACTATACGACTTTCAAATCACATGAGCCAATATTTTATTCACAATAGAACATAGATAACATAACAAATGTTTAAACGGAGAAATTGTACACTTTTATCCACTAAATGAGCTCATTTCAAATTTGATGCCTGCTACATGTCTCAAAATAGTTGGGACGGGGACACGTTTACCATGGTGCAACATCTCCTCTTCTTTTCAAAACAGTATGAAGACGTCTGGGCATCGAGTTTATGAGTGTCTGGAGTTTTGGTGTTGGAATTTGGTCCCATTCTTGCCTTATATAGGTTTCCAGCTGCTGAAGTGTTCGTGGTCGCCTTTGACGCATTTTTCGTTTAATGATGCGCCAAATGTTCTCTATAGGTGAAAGATCTGGACTGCAGGCAAGGCCAATTCAGAACCCGGACTCTTCTACGACGAAGCCATGCTGTTGTAATATCTGCAGTATATGGTTTTGCATTGTCCTGCTGAAATACACAAGGCCTTCCCTGAAATAGACGTTGTCTGGAGGGGAGCATATGTTGCTCTAAAACCTTTATATAGCTTTCAGCATTCATAGTGCCTCCCAAAACATGCAAGCTGCCCATACCGTATGCACTTATGCACCCCCATACCATCAGAGATGCTGGCTTTTGAACTGAACGCTGATAACACGATGGAAGGTCTCCCTCTTCTTTTGTCCGGAGGACACGGCGTCCGTGATTTCCAACAAAAATGTCAAATTTGGACTCGTTTGACCATAGAATACTTTTCCACTTTGAAATAGTCCATTTTAAATGAGCCTTGGCCCACAGGACACGACGGCGCTTCTGGACCATGTTCACATATGGCTTCCTTTTTGCATGATAGAGCTTTAGTTGGCATCTGGAGATGGCACGGCGGATTGTGTTTACCGACAGTGGTTTCTGGAAGTATTCCTGGGCCTATTTAGTAATATCATTCACACAATCATGCCGATGAGTGATGCAGTGTAGTCTGAGGGCCCGAAGACCACGGGCATCCAATAAAGGTCTTCGCCTTTGTCCCTTACGCACAGAGATTTCTCCAGTTTCTCTGAATCTTTTGATGATGTTGTGCACTGTAGATGATGAGATTTGCAAAGCCTTTGCAATTTGATGTTGAGGAACACTGTTTTTAAAGTGTTCCACAATCTTTTTACGCACTCTTTCACAGATTGGAGAGCCTCTGCCCATCTTTACTTCTGAGAGACTCTACCTCTCTAAGACATCCCTTTAATCATGTTACAGACCTGATATCAACTTAATTAGTTGCTATAGATGTTCTCCCACCTGAATCCTTTCTAAATTTCTTGCTTTTTCAACCATTTGTTGTCCCCGTCCCAACTATTTTGAGACCTGTAGCAGGCATCAAATTTGAAATGAGCTCATTTAGTGGACTAAAGTGTAAAATTTCTCCATTTAAACATTTGTTATATTATATATGTTCTATTGTGAATAAAATATTTGCTCATGTGATTTGAAAGTCGTATAGTTTTCATTTTATTCAAATTTAAAAAACGTCCCAACTTTTCTGGAATTCGGGTTGTATTTCACATGCAAAGAAAAAATCTTAAAGATGTTTGTTTAACTTTTTGATTCAGTTTTATATTTTCTGTTGGTTGTATTTTATCCCAGCTTTTATGTAGTGTTAAAAAACTGAAACAGGAAGTGCTTCTGGACCAGTTTTGTTTCCATCTTGCAAAATGGTATATAGGTCTGCAATTAACACGGCAGAAATGCTGAGAGATTACATGACGCAAAACTCCGCAACGAAAACTTGGACACAGGAACTGTGTGAGAGACAAACAAGACTGACGAAGCACAATCAACTCCAGCTCTATAAAGACAGCTAACAAGCATTAGTGATGAGCTGAAGGCTGATCGAGTGATCAGCTGGTGATAAGCAACAAATAGGCAGTACACACCCACAAACCCCACGCCTACAAACACACCAACTGAACCTCAGAGCAAACACCCGGATTGAACCGCCGCGACATTACAGCTCTATAATGGCTAATGATATTTGCCACTATTAACATAATATTTCACACAATCAGGTAACCACACTCTCATATAACATGAAATATAATGTAGCAGCCGTACATCAAGCTAAACAGTGAATAAGTGACACCATAATAATATAATGAATGTAATGTCATATAATGAATGGGCACTATGGAAACTCAATCCACTGAAAATAAACAGCACAAATATTCTATTCTGCAGTTCACAACGTGAATGCATACAGAAAGAGATTTTAATCTATCTTATTTTAATGCTTTACAGGTAAGATTGTAGGACCTCCACTTTCCCTAAGGATCCGAACGGAAAATATGCCTGCTCTTGCGCAAACTCAGATTAAACCACACCTCCTCACATTCAAATCAATGACCAACATAAGAGCTGCACAGCCATTATAATAGATGAATACAGACTGAACATGTTTTTTTTAGCACAGAACATATAACATACTTGTAATACTAAATATATATGTGTAACCAAATAAAATAATATTCTGTTTCGCTTAGAAATACATCATATTACGGAACTACAATGCAATTAATTACAATTCACACTGGTTTTATAATATCTGTGAACAGAATAAGGTGGCTCACACTTGATATCTATTATTACTTTACAATCAAGTTGATTTTCTATGTTTTTGTACTTTTTTTCAGAAACAGGAAGTGAGACCTTTGACAAATTTCTGAATCTCCTTGGCGACACAATCTGTCTGCAGGGCTGGGCAGGGTATCGAGGAGGACTGGACACTAAAAGTAGGACAAATACACATACATGCGTTTACAAATCAACAGAGGGATTTTTTTTTTTTTACCTTTTAACTGTATTTTACTTATTCGTTCTCTCTCGTCTGTTTAGATGACACTACAGGAATGAATTCCATCTACACAGTCTATCAGGGTCATGAGCTCATGTTCCATGTTTCCACCATGTTACCTTATTCTAAAGAGAACAAGCAACAGGTAAGTTGTACACAATTACCTAAATTGGTTACTGGCCGATACTGATGGTTATTCTAATGTAAACTGCTTTTCAAAAGTTTGGGGTCTGTACATTTTTTTTAATGTGTTTGAAAGAAGTCTCGTATGCTCACCAAGACTATATTTATATGACACGGAATACAGTAATAACATTATAATTGTGAAATATTACAATTTAAAATGACTTTTTTAAATGTAATGTAAATCATTGGAAGTCCTTGTATACCTACACTGTAAAAAATATTGTTGTTTTAACTTAAAATTTTAAGGCAACCAGGTTACTTACTTTTTTAAGTTGATTGAACTGGAAAAAGTGAGTTAATACAATGAAGGAGATTAATTTAATCATCAGAAACTCAAAATAATAAGTTATCTCAACTAAATAGATTATTGAAGTTGATTTGATAAAAGAAAAAATGCTGTGAAAACAAATCTTGAAAATATTTTTTACAGTGTACTGTTGAATAATTTAATGTGTCTTTGTTGAATTAAAGTATTAATTTCTCTTTTTTTAACTTTTTTTAATCGTACTGACCCCAAACTTTTGAACGGTAGTGTACATTGGTCAGTATTGAATACTGTAAAAGCCAATACTGAATGTTTAATTGTTCATGCTCATTATCTGTATCATTAATGTACCATTTTTAGTTTTTGATTACCTTTGTCATCATTTAAAGTTTACTTAAAAGGTAACAACACTAATTAAAAACACTGTCAAATAAAATCTTAGCATGTCTCAAAATACCAATTTTCTTACAAGAAAAAAACACACTCTCCCTTGTGAACAGTACTTGATTCCTTCGATTCAAGTGTTTCACCAGTTCGGTGTGTCTACATGCTTTTAGGGTCAGCAAGAGACTTTTGGTGTATATGAGCTTCTGCTCTTCTCATAAGCGGTTCAGCATTGGTAAAGGTGGTTATTGACATGGAGGGCTAAAGAGACTCTCAAAACCTTGAACCGACACAAATACTTTGAAAATCCTGCTATTGTGAATGCTTCCAAAGGCACTCCAGTGCACAAGAGCTCTACTTGTACTCAATCATATGATCTGATAGAGTGAAAAAGAAAAAGTGAGAAACGGAGGGAGAACGTGAGTGAGAGAAAGGGATTATGGTGTGATGATATAATCAAGAGTAGAGAGGGATATGAATTGAGAGAGAGTGAAGTGATTGACGTTTGATGTAATCAGGATATGGAGTTGAGGGGGAGGGGGCAACAGAAAAAAGAGAGGGAGAGACTGACCGCTGTGATGTCCAGCGCTTTTGGATGTTAAATATAGCCTGTTTTCCCCTCACCACCTACTGAGCTACAGACTGGCTCCTTTCTGCCTCCTTCAAACACACACAGCTCCCTTCTTTCTATCATTCAAATTTCTCTTTCATTTCCTCTTCTCTGTGTATTTGTTCTGCTCTTATTTGTCTTTATCTCATTCTATTTGTAGTTTTACATGGATGTGTTGTTTTTTTCTATGGTGTTTGGTCTCTCTATAGTCCTATTCAGAGAGGACTGGTTAATGAATGCTGGAAGATGGGCTGAAAATGATACTCTCATAATTATTTTCATGTTATGGCTGATAATAAACGTTTATACTACTTTGTCTAAATAAATTTAAAATAAAACACTAAAAAGTGATATCAAAAGCTGCAATTTAGGCATCACAGTTTTACAATGTACATTATAAAAAAAAACGGTTCTTTACCCAAAAATGAAAATTCTGTTATCTTTTCCCTCATGTCATTCTAACCTGAATTACTTTCTTTCTTCTGTGGAACATGAAGAACGATATTAAAGAAGCATAGCTATTTTCCAACAAGGACAGTTAATAGGGATTGCATGAACGATATAATCAATATGAACTGTTGTATGGAGAAGTTTCTTCAAAAAGTATCCTACTCTGTTCTAAAGGTGGAATTAACAACATATGGGTTTGGAAAAACATGTAATAAAGACCTAATTGAACATTTTCGTTGAACTATCCCATTTAAATAATCCTAGAGGGCTTAACCATGTTTGACTATGTTTAGCCGCTGAGTCAGGTGTCATGAAAGCCTGTTGGTATTGTTCAAGTGTTCTGCATGTCACACTGGAAGGATGTTCTGTGTGACAGGGAGGGGATGTGGCAGAGAATCATAATTAAGCTCTCAGTGGAAATTAGTCTGTCACCACAATAAGTAAATACTTATTCCTGTCACAGCTCGTGGTCAAGCGCGTGTATCTGTGTCTGGATGCGTGTGTTTTTCTGTGTGAGAGAGAAAATTAGATTGATACTGGCAGAGAGGGGAAGGTGAAAAAGAGCCATGTAGCATTTGAGCTTCAAAAGGGTGTGTGTTTGTACTGTAGTAATTGAGTGTTTGTGCGTGTGCGTGCACGCGTACGTGCTCTTGAGACAAGATAAAAGCTCCTTTTCAAGCATAATGGTCCAGACTCATTAACAAGCACAATTATGCTTCCTGGCTAACGGGCGTGAGGTGTCAGAGGGCATTAGGGATGTCCAAACATGCGCACACAGACCAAACACAACAAACACCCACTTAGGAATGTACAATGATATATATGTTTTCATTTAATACTGGAAAGATAAAAGTTGATGCTTTTTTGAAGTGTACTTCGTGCATGTATGATTATAGCTTTAATTATTTTGCTCTGTGCAGGTAGAGAGGAAGAGACACATAGGGAACGACATTGTGACCATCGTGTTTCAGGAGGGAGATGACGCCTCTCCATCCTTTAAACCCTCGATGATTCGCTCCCATTTTACACGTATCCTTCATTCTCAAACTGAGTGAAACTGCTGAAATAAGTCATTAAGTGGCAGTGATTAGGCTTTTTATGGGTGACTTGTTTTTATGGGGGGGTCTTAATTATTTTAGATTTTTGTGTACATTTGTAGTTATGCATGTGAAGCTATTTTATAGATGATTTCCTTTACGTATCCCACAGATATTTTTGCCTTAGTTAGATATAATAGCCAGAATGATAGTTACAGGTATGTATGTGTTTGAAGGTTTATTATATTTATTACATTTTATTTGAATAATATATTAAATACTATTATATTGTATATACACTACCATTCAAAAGTCAGTAAGGTCAGTAAGATTGAAAAAATATATTAGTACTTTTATTCGGCAAGATTGAAGTGACAGAGTAAAGACAATTATTATATATTATTCAAATAAATGCTGTTATTTTGAACTTTCCATTCATCATAGCACCAACTTTTTTTATCATGGTTTTCACATTTATCATACATTCAACATTTATAATAATAATAAATGTTTCTTGAGCACCAGATTAGCATATTAGAATGTTTTGTGAAAGATCTTTTTTCTGCTTTTACAGTTTGTTTTTTTTTATCAAATAAATGCTTTTTCAAAAACATTTTTGAATCCTTTCTGACCCCAAATGGTAGTGTATATTTGTATCTTAATCATTTTATGTTGCAGGTTGAAGATTTTCTCAGAGGAGAGTGTGCCGTTATTTGGCCCACCCCTCCCTTCCCCTCCAGTGTTCACAGATCACCAGGAGTTCAGGGACTTTCTACTAGTTAAATGTTAGTAAACTCACCAGTACATAATCATTTTACAGACTGCATGAAATCAGTCGTTTTCATAGTCATTCATCAAAATGTAACAACTTGCCTCTGAAACAACAATGATGTAACCAAAAAATACAAGCAATATTAAAGCCTATTAATACTGATTGAAATTCCCTATCCAGAACTGAATGAAATCCCATCCCACTAAATGGGTTTCTTATTCTTACTGAATGTCCTGTTTCAGTCAAAAATAGATATTGCGGAATTTAAATTCATTCTAAATCCAATTCAGTACACAGATCACCTGTTGTCAGCTTTAATGATTTGATTTGGCTCATGAAGTTCGTTAAAGCAGATTCTGTCATTATGCAGACCTTGTGTCATGCTGTTTTTCCTAAGGGTGATTCTGTTACATAAAACTATTACCTTCATCCTTCTGTCTCCTGTAGTAATAAATGGAGAAAAAGCCACTCTTGAGACCCCCACTTTTGCTCAGAAACGTCAGCGTACGCTGGACATGCTGATCAGATCCCTGTACCAGGATCTCATGCCTGACATGCACAAGGTATGGACACATAATCTAGAACAGTGTAACAGTGTTCTCAACCAAGGGGCCAAGGGTGTATTAGGGGGCCTCAAGTTGATTTGAAATTATTTAAGATAAGATAAGAACTAAACATCTAAATATCTCTTATTTTAATCATTTTTCTAGTTATGCTACGTTCTAAAATATTGACCTGAAATATATATTTAAAAATCCTTAACCAGTATATCACAAAAAAAAAAAAAAAAAAAAAAAATTGAAAAGTCATGGGGTCACTAAATATTTGTGTGGACAATGAGGAGCCTTGGAGTCAAAAAAGGTTGAGAACCACTGATCTAGCACAATACTTTCCTGTGTTGCTCTACATTTACCCTCAAGCTATTATCTCACTTCCATTTCCTGCCATATACGTTTCTTCTCACAATTATCTTCTATTCATAAATACAACTCTTTCAAACCACCTAAACATAGCTAAACACAGCAGAAATAAACACAGCTGTCATGTACTTTCATTCTATTGCAACACCCTGTCAGCTAGTCCTAGAGCTGGATACTGTCTTCATATTGTTGTCTATTCCTGCCCGATTACAAGGGTTTTTGAAAAATGCTCACTTGCAAGCCATTATATCTCTTGAGAAAAAACACAAATCGTGTTTGTACTTCCTAGCTCATTTTCTCATTGGAGAACCAAATTCTCTGGGCGGGCAAAGCACAGAAAGGGGAGGTTACCTTTCCACCGTATGACGTCATACGGAGGAGATTCAAGATCAGCTCGTCTAAGCTTTCAATTCCTCAAAGGCAGAGAAAGATAACCGAGCTTTGGCTTATTGAACTTTCTAGCCACTGGGGGACCATATACAGGCTAGAGGAACTCATATTAATGTTAAAAAACCTCAGAAAATGAAAATTTCATGTCAGGGAATATTTAGTGAGAAAAAAAAAAGACCTGCAGCAAAACAATACGAAGACAATAAAATCTTCTTGTTGTGTTCTGTTGGAATCAGACTGTGAACCGTCATTATTTTCTTATGATTCCAAACCCAATGTACAGTTTTACGACTGATAATACACATGGTGTAAGAATTGTTAGTCTCTGCTTTGCTCTCTCTTTCTGACTGTTTCTGGGTCAGTCTCTCAGACCCATATTCACCTCTACCACTCCCGTAGGTTCCCTTCTCTCCGCAGAACATGCTGAACCGACGCTCATTCAGTGATGTACTGCCAGAGTCGCCCAAATCGGCCCGTAAAAAAGAGGAGGCACGTCAGGCCGAGTTTGTACGGGTGGGACAGGTATGATGTATACATCTATGCGAATATGACATTCCACATAGGAATGAAAGAGAACGTTACAATACGATGAATGTTATTAATAAATATAATATTGTGTCCAGGCCCTGAAGCTGAAAACTATAGTTAGAGGTGATGCACCCACCAGTCTAGTCACTACTGGCCTTTGCAGGAAAGAGGTGAGGGGCAAGGGGAAAAAGTGAGGGATGCTGTTATTTTGCATACGGTCTCTACATCTCTAACAGTGTGTTCCTATGTTTTCTGCAGCCATGGGAGTCACAGTCGTTCTGCAGCAGCTTCCCATATGAAATAGTCTGTGGAGACTCATGGGGACAGTCATTACTGGTCGCCACAGATTCAGCAGGGGTCATGCTGCTGGAGGGTGAGAATGCTTTTTCATGAGAAATAACACAGCTGGACAGAGTAGCGGTTTTCTTAAAAATGACATGTAAAGACAGATTGCCTGTAACTGTAGAGGTAAAAGAAGTTTCCTATTTTTAATCCTTGTTTCTTGTCCATTGTGGGAGATGCTGATGTTATGATTCTAACACATGCAGAAGTACCATGAATAGATCCAGAGAGGCGTGTTGATGTTCCAAACAAATAACTGAAGTTTATTAACTGAAAAATAAAGATGCATTGTAACTAGAACAAAACAAACAACTTTTAGGCCGCTTGCAGGTTTATTGCACCATGCCACCCTAGCTCCATGTGCACAGTCAAAAGAATGTGTGCTCTTGCACCAGCGCCCTCTCCTGTCAGGGGTGGTCTAACCTTTATACAACTTTTCCGCTGTCACCTTTAGAGGGCACACACTTTGAGAAATAAACACAATTAACAGTACACAACAACCTGATATTTAAATGAACACATTTATAGACATTAAATAAGGTAGTACGGATGGCTCCAACCATTGTGTTCATCCACACTGTGCCGTGTCAAGGGTGTTGAAGTACAACTCATGTAAAGTTGATAATTCCGCGAATGACTGCATTGCAGATTGCAGATTTCGAACAGAGATGGCGACAAAGAGGAAAAACCCCCAGACTGCAGCTTTAAAGAAAAAATAAATAAATTCAGAAAAAAATTTATAATGTATTCTGTTGAACACAAAAGGAAAAGTTGATGCTGCTTTTTCCATAGAATAAAAGGGAACAGCAAGCAGGGATGACAAACAATCAAACCATGGGTGCTTTAGCTTTCATTTAAGTGATGCCAAATGTCATTGGTCGCAAGATGCAAAGATTTCAGGGCTATAGTAAAGTGGGAACCAAGTAAAATCAGAAACTAAGGAAACCGAAACTAAACAGAGCAGGGAAACGAGAACTAAGGGAAACAAAATGAGAGTTGGTTACCGAGTTGGTTCCAAGTTGGAGCTGCTGGATCGCAGGAACGAGGCGGAGACGGCGTCTCAGCAGACCGGGGCATCGAAGGAGGGAAGCCCGGTGTAGCCGAAGGGGTGGAGGGTCGAGGCCCAATCTTACACTTTGAAGTCCGTGGCGAAGGCAGAGCGATGACTTATTGAAGCTGACCCATAGAGACAAGGAGGAGTCTTAGGGCTGACGGACCACGGCGGAGATGAGAGAACAAGTTCAAGGTGGAGATGGGGACTTATCCTCATGACGAGCTGGTGATCGGAACTCACAAGATGGAGCCAAAGAGCTGCACAGAGTTAGCGGCAGGGGCAGAGCCAAGGAGCAGGAAGAGAAGTTGGGACCAGGAAGTTAGGTGGGAACATCAGAGGAGGAAGGAGGAAGGAGGAAGGATGGAACCGGAGCATCTAGACAGCCAAACTCGACCGGCAAAGAGGACTTGGGAGGGAACTGGATCCGCAGACCACAGGTCTATTAGGCATGGTCCGCTCCTGGTTCTGTGATGGACTGGGCAATGCTGTTCAACTCTGGGACGACCCAGGTGTCAGGTTTGGGCTCATGATGTGTGACATTGATGGACTTCTCTTCTGGCTCACAGATGGTGAGATGTACCCACCCCAAGTACTTCACCAACGTCCTCCGCATCACTTCACTATACTTAATTTGAGGGCCTGGTATTCTGTGACGTACTTGGCAAGGATGAGCAGAAGAAGACCATAGCTACAGTCCATTTTTCGAATGAAACTAAATTTTCTAGGAATCACAGGAGTAAATAAAGGCAGCGTAACAGCTTGTATAAATAAACACAAGAAAATACTGGACAAGGAACAGAACCAAAATCATGACTTCAAAACTTAGGAAATGGGACAATAAACTAAATATGACACTGCTAATAATTTTAAGTATATATAATTATAATTATAAATATGCTAAACATTTCCTGTTGTGGTCAATGGAAGAAAGAAAATCGCAAAAGGTTAGAACATGAAGGTGAAAATATTTTGACAGATTTATTTCTTTTTAGGTGAGCCATCTCTTTGAATAAAAGTATGCATGTGAAACGTATTAATTTCTTTTTTTTAAAAAAATCTTACTAACCCCAAAACTTTGAACTGTAGTGTTTGTACTGTATGTTGCAGATGGCACTTTCATTTAACTTGCTGAATCTGATCAAATCTGTCCTCCCTTTTAGCCTCAGATCCACTGTTCTCCAATGCAGGTATGTATAGCATGCCCAGAACACTACAGTGGATATACAGTAAATGCTTATAAATATTACAAAGTATTTATACATGTTCCCGGTACAATTTTGCAGTGACAGTTAACAAACGTGTCTGTTAATCAAAGCAAGTGAATCTCATTGGGAGATTGAACAGAATCTTTCTTTGCATGCTGGTCTAGATTCACCAACCCTGCCTCCGGTGCAGGTATTTGACAAGACCTTGACAGTCAAACAATTGCACGTTCTTGAACCTCAGGACCTCCTCGTTGCAAGAGCAGACAAGGGTAAGATATGTGTTTGTTTTTATATTTATATGAGCAATAAATATGGCACAATTCTTATGTGGGTAGAAAAAAGGGTATGGAACAATCTGCCAAAAAAGAGAGACCAAAGCAAAGTGGTAAAGGAATCTCTTGGTCCTTTGCTCTAATGAACATCTTTATCCAGCTGGGAATAGCACAAAATACGGTTCGTATTCAAACACGCACACACATAAGGGCATTATTTTTGGTTCACATTGTCTAGACTTCTAGCTCATTATAAAAAGAACCAAGAGTAGAGATGCATGTAATTTAGTCTCAACCATCATCTTCTGATCATTAGTTCAAGACAGTGTACAGCAAGGTCTCACACTTATTGGGAAGCACAGCTTCTGCAGAGGGAAAAATAATGAATCCGTTATCAACTCCGGCACCAAGCAACTTTCATTCACTATGACAGGCATTTGAAATCCAAACACGTTGCATTAGCTGAGACGTCATTCAGTTTGATGAGACGGGTCTCTCTTTTGTTGTCAGGCTATTATAATATATTAATGGTACTGAAAGCTTCATTTGTACAATTCACTAAACATTTGAAGTAGTCAAGCTCATTTGAATAACTGTACCAGGAATGTATAAGAGTGCTTGAAATTTGGTTTAATTTCATTTATTTTATGTCCAATTTAAACTCTGTTGCAGGGAAAGACGCTCGACTGTATGTTTACAGACTGAGTACTCTCAAACGAGGGATAGAGGAGAGGCAGCTTGTCCGTACCAAGTATGACAGTCGGGAGAACAAGCTTGAGAAAACCAAAGGTGCGAAATACTTGTCTATATAGTATATTTGAAGAGTTCAGATGCAAAAGCCTCTAAGTGCCATTTGAAATTTTCTTCTAGAATGATCATTTTTTATCAAACTTGTATATTTAAGCTCAGTGATTTCACTTAAATGGCAATGATGATTACCTATTAATTGTTATTTAAGTGAAATCACTGAACTTAAATATACAAGTTTGATAAAAATCATCAATAAAGAAGATAATTTCAAATGGCAATTAGAGGCTTTTGCATCTGAACTCTTCATATGCAAGCAATAAGGTATGAGATCTCGATCCTCTAGAGGCCATGCTGTATTGTGAATAAATCATGGCTGAAGTGCGTCTTAAGACACGACGCGATGCAACGCTTCTACTAAATAGTTCCTCTCAGTGACAGTAAATGGCAAGAGAATATTTTTAGGTGTAACATGCCTCATCTTGTGGAGCTCAAATAAAAACAGAGAATAGGAACCACTGTGTCATTTCTTTTAATTAATCAATATATTATATTTTCTCACACACATCTGCTTATCTCTCAGCATAAGAAAACACCTAGTTTAGTTCTGACTGATCCACAGCACAGTGTTAGTTTGCAAGCGTCATTACAGTGTAAATTGAAGGACATTCAGTACCTGAAATAGAGAACTGATAAATACAGTACTATTCCTGGGCTTCCACACAGACATGTTACTCGCATAATACATTTAAGTATATATGTTCAATGTTTAAATGTATATGTTCAATATTTGCTCAGTTGTGAGGCTTGTGTGCGCAATACAAAGTGACATGACACATGAAATCCAAGGTTGTGAAAATCAGGAATACACATTGCATGCATTTGAAATGAACAGAATTGTGTTTCCTCAGGTTGCCATCTCTACTCCATAAACACACATCATGGGGTAGAGCTTAGAGTCGTTGCGGCGATAAGAAACAAGCTTCTTCTGATCACCAGGAAACAGTCACGCCTCGATTGCCTCAGCTCTATCGCTACTGTCACAGGGGCTACTGACTCACCTGTGGAAGAGTTCCAATACATACGGGTAGGACACGGATTTTCATCATAAGTTAACTGGATTTTACTGTCCTTTGTAGCTCATAGGACCTATTCTAACAGACATTTAGCTACTTTTAAGCTCTCAACATGTCCTCAACATGTCTTAGGAGATCTGCTTATGTGACTCCCCGGTGATCATGGCTCTGGTTGACGGCCCAACTGGAGAGAATGACCACATGATCTGCGTGGCCTACAGACATCAGTTTGACCTGATCAATGAGAGCACAGGAGATGCCTACAGACTACACCATGTAGAGTCCAACCGGGTGAGAATATCAACATACTTTATCATTCAAAAGGTTCAGTAAGATTTTAGAAGAAATTAATAGTTTTATTCAGCCAAGAACGCATTAATCAAAAGTGACGTTAAAGATTTATTGTACACATTCATAGAGAGCATTCACTATAACACAATCCAAATATCCCTCCCTATATCAGTTTTGTACACCACTATATTACACAGTAAGTTCAACCACTTTTAGTTTTTACTTGGCAACAGTAGTGTCTATTTATTGACATGGATACTTTACTTTTTTTCAAGGTGAACTTTGTTGCTGCCATAGATGTGTATGAAGATGGAGAGGCTGGACTTCTTCTTTGCTATAACAGTTAGTGTCAATTTATATGTCAGTGATTGTATCTGTGTAGTCAAATCCTCTAATGCTTTACTTCTCTTCTAACAGATATTTGCGTATATAAGAAGGTGTGTCCGTTTAACGGAGCCACACCTATGATTCAGCCCAACTCTTCAGACTTCCATTTCAGCTGGAACCAAATGCCCAATGCTATTGGTCAGTACCTTTAGGACATGCATTTCAGCGAGTGCTTGGATATTATTTATTATTACTACTTTATCTCCATTTAAACACTCCTTTTGCTTTTGCATTAGTGAAAATAATTGACATATCAGCCTATTGTCTCACTTCCTGTGTCACAGTGTGTGCGTTCCCATATATCCTCGCATTCACCACCGACTCCATAGAGATCCGGCTAGTTGTTAATGGCAACCTAGTATATACAGCTGTCGTTCCAGAATTGCAACTGACTGCGTCCAGAGTAAGTGTTTAATCCATAAGGCTTTTTTTTTTTCCAAAATACATTACACAGCTGAATATCTACAGGTTTACAGTACACACAGTGGGGTCCAAAAGTACATTTTACTTATTTGTTTAGTCTTAGACCTTATTTAAAATCTGATGTAGACCTCCAAATGAACAGTTTTACTAGGATGAATAAAAACACAAAAACAAAGAAATACTTCAGTCTGATAAAATAATTAGTAGTGAAAAAATGTGATGTTGAACCATTTTGGACCCCACTGTATCTGATTTATGTATTTATTTGATATATGAGGCTTGACTTTTTGTTGGTGTATAACTCTACACTCGTCATGCAGCACTGTTCAAACATATTGGGTCTGTGCAATTTTTTTTTTTTTTTTTTTTTTTTTTTATAAATGACTCATGCTCACCAAGGCTGCATTTATTTTATCAAAAATACAGTGAATTTTATTTATTAATATTATTATTTAAAATAACTGTTTTCCGTTTTGATATATTTTAAAATGTAATTAATTCCTGTGATGGCAAGTTTATTATTATCAATGTCGTGAACAAGTTGTTCTGCTTACTATTTGGTGGAAACTGTGATATTTTCTTTCTTGTTCAAAAGAACAGAATTTAATTTAAATAGATTTTTTTGTAACAATATAAAAGTCTTTACCGTCATTTATCAGTTTAATTAATAAACTTATGAAACGTTACTGACCCCAAACTTTTGAACAGTAGTGCAAGGAGAAATTCTTAACTGAAAATACAGTATATTGATGAGAGTGTCATCTCTTTTATATAATGCATTCCTCTGTCAGTCACGTGAGAGCTGTTTTATATTGTTATTTTTTCCTCTCTTTTTTATGCAGTCTGATATCTATTTCATCTCGTCAGCACCTATAAACTCTGCCTCTAACTGTAGCTCCAGGGACACTAGTTCCCAGAGTTCCCCTCAGACTCCCACCGGCTATGAGATGCCAGTCTTCCCTTCACCGCTTGGAGATGGTACGCTTCTGCACTTGACGCAACACCATTTACCTTAGAATAAACTGAATTCCCATGCTATTGAACTTAGGTATTTGTGTTTAGGATTTGATATGAGAGAGCAATACTGGGCATATTCAGTGTATGATATGTTGCTTTTTTTTTTTTTGCTCTTATAGGGTAGCGAGTTACGTACATGCGAGTCGTCTAACTGTCTTTCTGAATTGTCTTACGGTGCTTTTGTCTTTTAATCTGTGTGTGGGTTGGGTTGATATATTGCTCTTTTCCATCCCTGGTCCAGATTGTATTCGGATCCCCTACGGCACCAAGCTATCCCTCTACATGTCTAAAGACTCTGAAGGTACTGCAGGCACTTCCGTTGCCTACATTTCCCATGCTGCCTCACTAATGCACGTTACCATGGGGACTCACCCTGTCTATTATTCAATTAACAAACGCATGCAGACGGTGTTGAGTGAAATGTGCAGCTAACATAATGTGTCCCTTCCTTCTTGCCTGTTTCACAGAAAGAATAACAAAGACAGATAGAGAAATGGTGGCATGAGGAGTCTTTGGGGGGAAAGACTGAAGTGAATGAGATAGAGAAATGGCAGAGGAAATCAATAGACAGAAAGAGACAGATACATAGAGACTTTAGGGAAATGGGACACATTTGCTGCAGCATGAGCTACAGATCGCTGCGTCACCATGGATACTTTTGTCAGAGCCCCTCTTCTCTTCATGCACACAAACAGAGTCTAGACGGCCCTCCAGAGCTTAGTATTTCTGTCTACAAACGCGGCCTGAAGAGGGCCGTCAATTGGGGGCTGTGACAAAATACACATCCTGGTGTTTTGAAACATCCAGCCAATGTCTGTGGCTGCCATTTTTGCACCATGGGAAATAGACTGATAGCATACCATGGCTCATCTCAACATAATATTCACATTAATAGTTATTGCCTACATATTTTGGTAACACTTCATATTAAGGTTCAATTTCTTAGCATTTCGTTTGATGAACTAAAAATAAAAATGCATTTATTAATCTGTTAATTTCTATTTAAAGGAGGTGTATGCAAGAAATTTATTTCAATTAATCATACATTTTCCATGATATGTCACTAGACATTAAGAAATCATGTTCATTTCAAATACTTATATCAATGACAACAGTAGTCCGACCAGGATATTGTCATTTAAAAAGTGAAGTTGAGCCGCTCTACATTAATTTGAAAGTGATTGCAGTACCAGTTTTGGCCACAATCTTACATACGGCTCCTTTAAACGTTTAAAAAAAAATGTCAACAATAATATCAACAATAATATAGGCTATTATAAACAAACATGAATTAACAACACTATATTTTTAAATTAACATAATTCGTGGATTACTGGTCATTGTTAATGCATTGTACCCAATGCATTAGCTAATTTTAGTGAATTTAACACTAAAGCGTTACCATTTCTTGCTGCATGTTTTTTTTTTTTTTTGTGATATATTATGAAATTTTAGCTCGGTAATTTTGTAATGTTTTTGAAATTCTTATGCTCAGCAGGGTATTATAATTTAATTGAGTTTATTCCTGTGATGCCAAACTTCAGAAATCATTTAAATATGCTGATTTAATGCTTATGCAACATGTTTGTGCTATATACATATATATGCATATATATATATATATATATATATATGTATCATGCTGTCCCATGGAGCAAAGATGTCTGTGCACTTTAAATGTATTCCAGACACACGCATGGATTCATAACGAAATAGTCCTGTGTTTGATTATGACTCTCTAATTATTCTAAATGAACTTAAAGAGGAAGCATTCTTCCCTGTCTGGAAATCTGTATATACGGTTGGACACCGTCATGTCTAACCAGATCCTTGCTCTTTTATCTAACATGACTACAGTTTTCAAGATTATTGTTTGTTGCTACTAAATATGTGTGAATTATTTTCTCCAAATGATCGTGCATGTGACAAATATCCAAAACATACCAAAATTAAAAAATGATTAACATGATTAACAAATACAGTACTCATACAGTATTCAAAATAGCAATCATCCTTGTGCACTGGTATCACCAACATACTTCATATGCATAATAGCATGTATTATTTCTTATTGAAGCATCTTACCCAGACAAAAGTAGTATTTGTTTAAGGTTTATGTCGTGCGCCTTAGATTTTTATTGTGTTGTTTCTTCATTATCTTTTTTATATGTTATTGTTGTTTGTTTGTTTATTCTTTTTTATTGAGACACTATTGATATATTTAACCCTATTTTGTTGCAGTGGTCTAGCAGTTAATGCCATTCCATCATTTCCTGCTCTCACTCAACTTTTACATGAAATTGTTCAGTAATATGCCAGCACTGATCAAGTGGTTTCCCTTTTTTAAACACCTGCCTTTCCTAGTTTTGGAGGAACAGAAAAATTAGACACTCATTTTCTCAACAAGTCTTTAAGCGGTCTACATGATGTCAAGTCATTGTTTTACAAGACTGAGTCAAGAGTCAAGTCTTAAACTTGAGTCTCAAGTCTAGTGGATAAATTCAAGTGTGGTGCTGTACATTTACCCTTTAGATTTCTACTTCTATCATTGTAAATGTGCTTTTGTTTGTTTTCATGCTAATCAACAGCATTAAAACAAAAATCAATAATGTAACCGATCGGACTTTTCTGACAATGAAATGTTTATACATATATTTAAAAGTTTCGAGTCAGTAAGATTTTGTTTTGTTTTTTAAGAAATTAATACTTTTATTCAGCAAGGATGCATGAAATTGATCAAAAGATGAGTAAATAAATGTATAATCTTCTATTTAAATTCTTTTTTATTTAAACATTTTTGGACTTTCTATTCATCAAAGAATCGTGAAAAGCAGTTTCCATAAAAATATTAAGCAGTTGCTTTCAATGTAATAAAAAGTTTCTTGAGCACCAAATCATCATCATATTAGAACGATTTCTGAATGATCATGTGACACTGAAGACTGGAGTAATGATGCTTTTCCATTACAGGAATAAATTACATTTTACTTTACTATTTTACTACATTACTATTTTTACTGTATTTTCTATCAAATAAATGCAACCTTGGTAAGCTTAAGGGGCTTATGTAAAAAACTAAAAATCTTACGGACCCCAAACATTTCAAAAGTAGTGTGTGTTTACCAATAGACTGCTTTGTCTGAATTGTATTAAACTGTTTTTAGTTACCCCACTAATACAGATTTAAAATAGATTTACTATTTGTGTAGATGAAACAGTTGTTTTCATTTAAGCTTTGATTTAAACACAAGGCGATGTGTGTACATGTTATGTTTTATTCTGTACAGAGTAGATATTAATGTGCCTAACAGCAGACCACTGTGGTAGTTGCACCATTTATTTTAACGTCTCATTCTTTAGCCTTCCCTCTCTTCGTTTCTGCCCCTTTCCAACCATTCCTTTCTTTCTTCAAGGTGAAGCTCCCTCAAAACACATCTATAAGATTCCGTTGAGTAACCTAGTTGGACGGAGCATAGAGAGGCCCCTCAAGTCTCCGTTGGTTAATAAAGTGCTCACAGCACCCGTCCCAAGTGTAATCGGCCCCGCTCCCATGATCGCAAGCACAACCTCGCTCTCGCTGTCTCGCATGGAGATCAAAGAGATCGCCAGCCGCACACGGAAAGAACTGCTGGGTGAGTGTCTATGTATTTGTGAGCTCTCGAACTGAAAGCTATCATTACGTATGTGTGGCGCAGTGGGAGGCTGGCATGAAATGTACCGAATGAAATCTGCCACAGGATAAGTGCCTCTCTTTGGATTTCTGTTTCTAGGGTTGGACAATAAAGCTCCAAGTGGTGCAGCTCAGTATCATTTTATTAACGTTTTAATTGCATGTGATAAAAAAAAAACTGCAATGATACTTGCATACTGTAGTCAAATTGAGATGAGATGGACATTTTTCATTATGAAGTGTTGGAGCGAGACATCCTGATCACACATTAGATACGCTGCTAGATCCACTAGGCTGCCACACTTCACACCCTACATACACACACAAAAATGACTAAGCTGCCTATAAGAAGCGCTATTGCACCTCCTGCAGGTGCATCTTTAATGTCACCTTAAAAATACAGTAGCAAAAAAAGAAGTCTGAGTTTGTCTATAAACTCTACCTGTTGTAGGTTTAACTGAGGAACCCAGCAGTAAGGCAGATGGTAACTCAGTGAAACAGAGAAGAATAAGCAAAAAGAACAAGGAGGAAGAGCAGAGGAGAACAGCGGAGATCAGCACCACTGACCAGTAAGTGTGTGTGTGTATGTTAATTGTGTGGGGCTGGGAGATATACTGAATATTCATGACATAAATAGTATTCCATTGATTTATTCAATTAATTTGAAATCATGTATTGAAATATTATATTAATTATTTAAAGCAATGTTTATTGACATGTAAAAAGTTTGGGGTCAGTAAGATTTTGTTTAATGTTTAAAGTTCTACTTGAGTTGTATAGCGCTTTTCACAATACATATACAATTTTCGAAAAAGGTGCTTTGAAAAGATAAGTTATCCGTTATCAGAGTTTTACTTTGTCAAAGTAATGGCCATATGGCAAAAATGAACAGTTCTGAGACAAATCATGTAGTTAGTTAAGACGTCTCTTATGCACAACAAGGCTGCATTTATTTTATTAAAACTAAAGTAAAAATAGTAATATTATTACAATTTAACATATCTCTTTTCTGTTGTAACATTTGAATATGTCATTTATTCCTGTGATGGCAAAGCTGAATTTTCTGCATCATTCCTTTTAGAAATCATTCTAATTTGGAGATTTCTTAAGAAACATTTCTTATTATTTCTTATTAAAAACAGTTGTGCTGCCATATATTTTTGTGGAAACTGTGATGCATTTTTCCCTGGATTTTTTGATAAATGTAAAGTTCCACAGAACATAATTAATTTAATAGAAATATTTTACTGTCACTTTTAATCAATTTAATGCATATTTGCTAAATAAAAGTGTTTTTCCTTAACTGTAAAATATTGAGCTGTACGTTTTTTTAGCTACATGCAGCTATAAGCTTTATTCTGCTTGTTAGATGCAAGTATACAAGTGAATGTATTGACGCTGAGATATCTCCAATCAGAGTGGGAATGGAGTCTGTAGAGGGAGAAACTGACGTCCAGAGGATTTGCTCATCTGGCTCTGAGGTGGAGCCACGAGAAGATAGCCCACCCACAGCCAGCCCTTTTACCATATCCACATCTTTTGAGGAGGATATTTTGGACCTTAAGTGATGACAATCACAGTCTGTGGATTAGTCAGTGCACCTCTCACCTTACAAATCCTCTAACCTTTATTTTATATCATTCTTTTTTATCATGTTACATTGAATTTTGTGTTTTTCTTAGTCTGCTTACTTATTTGTGTGTGCAAATGAATCCCCAGAGCTTTAAACTAAAATGAGTTTACAGTATGGTGATGTCAAAATTCACTCCTAGTGGATGTGTGGATGTGTGTGTGTGTGTGTGTGTGTGTGTGTGTGTGTGTGTGAGAGAGAGAGAGAGAGAGAGAGAGAGAGAGAGAGAGAGAGAGAGAGAGAGAGAGAGAGAGAGAGAGATCCTGTTTACTCTAAAAGAAATATAGAAATACAACAAAAAATGGGATTATCTGCGATCATTTCAGAATTCTGCTCAAAGAAAAACTGACCAAAAATGTTACAAAACCCCCAAGATGCTGAGTTAGTCAAAGTTTGATTTAGTGTCTGATTGATGAGACACATTCTCCATCAGCTTTGGGACAAATATGTAGCTTTGTAGCAAACCTGAAGCCATATGAACAGAAATAGAACATTTAAAGAATTTTGGCGTGAAAGGTTAGAGACAAAATCTAAAGTCAAGACAAAATAATATAACTTTTCACTCGAAGACCTGATTGTAAGATTGACGCTCCTAAAAACAATGACACTTATTTTTTAACTCTTTATTTTGTGTTTTTAACTGTTTTCTATGTTTGTGATTTGTACATTGTGTGATTATAGATTATAAAAAACGATATATGCATCTCGGACCAGATGCACATGAACATAAATATCTATATATATATAAATAGATATACCTTTCTCGTTCTGTTGTATTATGGAGAAATAAAACTCACTTCTTGTGTATATGAATGTTATGGTCTAACCCAGTGGTTCTCAAACTTTTTTCGTTGTGCCCCCTTAATTCTTTAAAGAAATCTGTGTCATTGCAGTTCGATGCCGCTTTATAAAGGCACTTGAATGTTGTTGCAACGGCTGTTTTTTTTTTGTTTTTGTTTTTTTTCTGCTGATTTCCCCCTGCTTGGTGGGCCCGTCCCACACTTTGAGAACCACTGGTCTAGCCTGCCTTCACCCTTACCATGCTTTTAAACCCTGACACGCAAACCCTTGGCAGAAACGGCAGGAGTCTCCCACAAGTGCCATTTTCTACTGCACACATAAACCACTAGCACCCTCTATCAGACTAACCATGAATTACATTGCATGAGGCAGAAGCCAACGAAATTCATTAAAGAACACAGTTTGGTCACAGCTGGTAAATTTGCAGCTGTTTACTATGCCAACAAAAGCATCTGCATTTACAGGTACACAGAAAAGGGCTCTGGATCACCTGCATGCCTCCCTTCAATCCCACTACAAAAATATAAGGGAATTGATGTATCAATGGTTTAGAAATAGGATGTATTATCTTTATATTTCTCATGAATTTGGTACAAATTGAAAGAAACTGCCTGGAATTCAAGCCAGGGTCACTTAGACTAAAGCTCAGACTCTGGGTTACTCCGCAAAAATGATATATACATACATACATTTTAAGGATGTTTAGATATTTTGACTGAAGAACAATACAAATATCAGAAAAAAATATTATTGCTGTTTAATAAGAGAATACCGATTCTGCTGTTTACAGTTCAAACTCAGAAATGTTTAAGATTGTCAACAAAGTGACACCAGAACACAAGAGCCTCAGGAACAGCACAAGAGGAGGAGTGTTAAACTGCTTAGCTGAATGCATGCATGCCCCCAACCCCCTCACACGCCATACACACCTCAACCTTTCTTCATCCGAATGTGAACCTCTCACCACTAGAAGCATTCTGAACTAAAAAGGGAAAACTTGGAAATATTTTTGTAAATGATAAGTTTTACATATGATGTATTAGCTTTTAGTTGTTCTTTGAGGGGAATAGAGTGAGCTAGAGACTGATGGAATATATTTTTCTCTTTTTTTTTGTCCTTTGGCATACTGTTGTCTTTCCCCTTCCCTCTGTTCACTCTCCTAACTCTTTTCGCAGTGGTTTTGTATCTATATCAATATTAACTGTTTAGACTGTTGCAGAAACTCTGTGATATCGGAAAATAAACAAAAATGCATATAAAAAACACCAAGTGTCTTAAAATATTGTATTGCCATTGTTTTTAATGCCAAGTACTACTTGTAAATGTTTGTGTTTCAGATGTGGCCTCAAGCATATTATTATTATTATAGCATTTATTTGAAAAAGTGCTGTAGCCCACTGCTGTAGTTAATATTGTTCATTGAAATTAAATAAATATTTATGAAATTTGACCATGCAGTTTGTGTTTTAACAAGTGCAGACAACTACTACAGATATCGTTTAGATATTGACTTACATATATCTTAACATTTTTGTTGTCTGGGTTTTACAATATTGAACTGTTTGCTTTTCCACTAAAACATGCCACTAATATGAATGCTATCTAGGTAGGCAGCTCAATAGGTTGTCAATGCCAGCCAGAGTTAGGGTCAGCAATTTATTAACACCAATTTAGGAACCAGGGCCTGTATTCATTCTTAGAAAATGAAAATTCTTAGAAATGTGGGTATTTACTCATTAAATGAAGGAAAAAAAATCCTAGTAAATAAAAAAGTAATTCAGAAAGTATATTAACCCTTAAAAGAGGTCTTAAGGTCAACATTGTTAGGAGTACGGGTGAGGACTTTTAAGAGGCTTAAGAGTTTCTTTAGCAGAGAAGAAAATATGTGGGAAAAGACAAGACAAAGGGGGAGACGAAATATGTTGCAGACAATGGATGACAGTGAGTTAATAAGATGTTATATCGGTCCTGAATTGCTCTTAAACTAAGACTCCTACATAAAAGTTTTTTTTTTAAGTTAAATTAAGAGTTTCTGAGAGGATTCTTAAATTATTTATGAATACAGGCCCTGTAGTTGTTTGCAGAGGAAAGAAATTACAGATATTATCACCATTTCTTGAGTATTTGATCTCTAAAAATGCTGTCAACATTAAAGTGCCCCTGCTTCAGCAGTGTTTTTTCACAACTCCGATTTGAAAAGGGTATTAAAAAAAGTTATGTTTTACAATGACCTATAGATGGTAGTATTGTTGAATCAAACTGGTCAACAGCCCACATGGGACACATAATGCTAATTCCTACAACCAAACTTCTACGAGTTTTTAATTCATAAGGTTTGATGGAGAAAAATATGTCAAAATAATAAATGAATGTGTGTGTGTGAAATTTGAATTTTGTGTGAAAAATATATTGGATATATTGATACAAATACATTTGATAAAAAAATCCTTACATAAACCACTTGCTGCAGTGTTATATGTTTGTTTCAAGTGTGTACTTACATGATCCTAAATGTTTCCAAGAATTTGTAAATTCAGAGAAATTCACAATTGAAAAAAGTGCCCATCCCTTGTCACTTGTCGCTGTCACTGACGTAATATCCGAGCCCGTTCTCATCCCAAAGCGCCATATACGACGCTTTTGCAAAAGCGTAAATATCCAACGCACATGGCACCCAACGTCTAATGAGACGCAGATATATTTGGGCAGAAGGCGCCCCCTAGTGGTCTAACCCTAACCCTACACCATACCTAAACTTAACCATAACCAAAGCGTCTCATTAGACGTTAAAGGGTGCCATGTGCGTTGGATATGTGTTGAATATCCACATTATCTCTGGTTTCCGCTAGCACTGCCAAAAGTAACCATAGCCATAGACCATAGAGACTAGATTTCCTATTGGCTGCTGGGCACTGAGAAATCCGGCCGCCATCTTGAACCGGTCGTATTCCTATTGTGTTGCATAGCAGCAGTAGATGCCAGAGCACTGTGCAGCATATTCCTGCTCAAATCTATCTAAGCAGACTCGCTCAGGAATTACTTTTCACAAGTAAGATTTAAGATTACAGGACTATCTATATGATGTCTATGACCATAGTTACTCACAATGTCTTTAATGACTCACCCTCATGTCGTTCCACGCCTGTAAGACCTCCGTTCATCTTCGGGACACAGTTTAAGATATTTCACATTTAGTCTGAGAGATTTCTGTCCCTCCATTGAAAATGTACATAGTATACTGTCCTTGTCCAAAAAGGAAATAGAGACACCATCAAAGTAGTCCACGTGACATCAGTGAGCATCGAAAATGCATTTTGTTCCAAAAATAACAAACTACGATTTTATTCAGCATTGTCTTTAGGTTCTGTTATCAATCCGTGTTCAGTGACACTGATATGCATTGAAGCAACACTGCCATGTGATGGGTTGATTCGATAATTGCATTAATGAGAAATTGAACAGGTGTTCCTAATAATCCTTTAGGTGAGTGTCTACGTCAGGGGTGCCCAACCCTTCTCCTGCTGATCAACTATCCTGCACAGTTCATCTCCAACCCTAATCTAACCCTAACACATCTGCCTTTGCTTTGGGGTCAAACAGATCAGACCACAACCTGAGAAAGTAGTTACTATGTCTGTTTTCAAAGAAATTGAAGGCACAATTTTGGAAGAAACCATACAGGACCTTAAAACATCAACCTGCGTCCTTGACACACTTCCCATATCTTTTTTCAAAAGTGTGTAAAACCGCTTAGAGGCAGATAGAAGTGGTAAATGCCTCACTTCTCTGGGAGTTTTCCAAATTCCCTGAAAACTGCAGTTGTCAAGCCCCTCCTGAAAAAGAGCAATCTGGATGAGACCGACCTATAACTATAGACTGATCTCAACAAAGACAAGATCATTGAAAAAGTTGTCTTCAATCAGCTGAACAAATTCTTAAGCTTGAATGGATACTTTGACAATTTTCAATCTGGTTTCCGATCGTATCACAGCACAGAGACAGTGCTCATAAAGATAACTTCACTAATATTCACTTATACTGTATATTCACTTATACTCTATATTCACTTATACTCAGTGGTTAAAGTGGGATTTGTCAGGTGGGGGAACCCTCAAATTTTGTGAATTTTGTGTAGATGCTACAGAGAAAAATGATTTACCGGCTTATACTCAACCTCAGTGCTGCATTTGACGCTGTCGATCACAACATACTTCTTGACAGGCTGGAAAATACCAAAAGACAAAAGACCAGAAAATATGAACACATCACACCTCAGGTCTTTACACTGGCTCCCAGTTACATTTATGATTGATTTTAAAGTATTATTACTGGTATATAAATCATTCAATGGGTTAGGATCTCAATACATTGCAGATATGCTCACTGAATATAAACCCAACAGATCACTCAGAGGATCACATCAGCAAGTAATACCAAGGGTTCACTCTAAGTATGGAGAGTCTGCTAGCTATTATGCCAGCCGCAGCTAGAACCAGCTTCCAGAAGAGATCAGATGTGCTCCTACAGTAGTCACATTCAAATACCATTGTGTATGAAATGTGCTATATAAATAAACTTGCCTTGCGTAGGGTACTAAAACTGCACATTTTAGTTGTAGATAAGGTATACTGCTTTAAAGGGTAATGTCCCAGTGACAAGCCATGTTCTTATTTTTGCACATTAATTTTTGATAGCAGAGTATGCTTGTCTTTTTGTTGAAGGCTTTTTTTATGAACATCTCTAGTAAAAGCTCTGAGCATACACTTATATACATTTTCGCTGACAAGCCACGGCATGTTTCAGATGAATAGACTATACTTGACTACATAGGTTCTTTACCTACACACGCTTCCTTACATGCTCTCTAGCAAGACAAATTCTGCTGCCCTCTCTTTCACACATTAATCTTCTTTCACTTCCGCCATAGGTGGCAGTGGTGTTTACATCAAACCAATTAAGATTGTGTCATTTGTGATATCTGCAATAATAGTACTGGAGATCTGGTTTATTCTAATGTCAAGCAATAATATTCCTTTCTCACAAAGTTTTTAGAAGTAATCTAACTTTTCCTGTCAGTCTTTTTCCTTCGCTTTTTGTACTGAGAAGTAACAATGGGGTCTGCTATGTTATAATTGCCTATTTGGCAGCTATTCATATCCATCGCCTCTGATTTTCTTCTCTCTTTGTCCCTCTTTCTCTTTCAGCTCTTGTTTTTGGCGTGTAGGCAGTCCACTCCACTGTCCCTCATTTTTTAGTCAACAAAGTATCACACTTACCCATGCACACACAAAATCTTTCATTATTCCTTTATTATAAAAACTAAGATTTTCTCATCATCTCTTTTGAAACATCACTACGCAAATGATACAATACTATAAACTAATTACAATAAGTTACACCTTAAAAATATATATATATACTGTATAAAAGCTTGTTCAACCAAAGCACTGGCTTTGGATGCTGTATGCAAGCATTCTTGAGGACAGGCAAAGCCCCTGGCGGTGTTCGAAATGCAGTAAAACCTAAAGCCCAGTGGGCAAAGAGGAAGGACGACAGCATCTGTTTAACGCTACAATAAATTTGAAAGGTCTGGGCTCTGCAGGGCTTATGGTTCAATAACAAGGGAATTTTTACTTTGTTTGGAAAGTTCACATGGACTCTGGACTGACCTCAGCAGTTATTGCTTGTGTAAACTTTGCAGTATGAAAGTGAAAAGATGCTATTTGTCACAGAAAGTCTTCTAAATAATGGTTGTGCTATAGACTGGAGGTCCATTCAAGGTGAGTAAGGGCCTATTCACACCAAGAAGATAACTATGATTATAACTATATCAGCATCCACAACAACAGCTGAGATTGTCCTGGGGTGTGTTTCCCGAAAGCATCGTTAGCCAACTATGGTCGCAATTTGGTCGCAATTTCCATTGAACTCTATTGGTAGCGACGGAACTTGCGACCATAGTTGGCTAACGATGCTTTCGGGAAACGCACCCCATGTTCATTCTAAGCATGTTCTGTAGTTTTCTTCTAAAGCTTTAAATGCTTGAGCTCTTTAAATCAGAGTGGATTCTGATTGACTGATAATGTTATTATAGTTCATCAGCTGGAAAAATTTGTTCTGAAATTAATTCCAACAATTGATTCCCAATGCCGTTATCATAATAGTTGTGGTGTGGACTCTGTTATTCTTTTATATTTAAAAGAACTAATTTTTAGAACTACATCTTTATCGTTATTTTCCTTGGTTGTTTCAAGTAATACACATATTATGAGAATATTTTGAAAACTTGGTCATTGGGGGAAAAAATAACCTTAAACAACCTTCATTTGAAAGGTAATGCAACAATACACATGGCATACAAACCAGTGCAATGAATGTTGTGTTGTTTAAGAGCAGAGCTATTAATTGTCAGTCATCAATCAAGTCTGATTCTAAAGTGAAATGTGAGATGTTGAGATGCCGTAAGTCCATCAAAGTAGCATTCCGCATCACATTTGTAACTAGAAGTCTTAACCAATCACAGGAATCCATATTTGACAGGGTTATGCGGATGAGGCTACGTCCATGAGTATCTGTATTGCCATGGAAACGCAGGGCACCTGAGCGATGACATAGGCAAATGAACGCGTCGGTGCTTTAAGTGCCAACAGATATGCTATGCTGTGGACAACTCGACCCAGGAAGAAGACCAGAAAATGAAGTCGGGCTACTGCATACGAGGGGCTTGTCATGGAGTAGATGGCTCCGAGAAATAAAAAGGGGAAAATGTTCTCCATATCATTGTTGTGTGCTCTGAAAAAAAACACACAAAAAAAAACATTGTCAAATTAATGTAGAAAAACCTTTGAAAATTGTAATGTAAACCGTGTGTATTGGTGTAGAGGAAGTAAGGAAAACTGCTGAAAGCTGTTGGAAACATGAATAATACTGGGGGTCTCAAAAATGGGTTGAACCTGACATGGTCTGCCATACTTTTTATTTGTTTTTGTTTTTCTGTTAACTTTGACCCTAAGAACAAATTTGGAACAAAACTGCTCTGCCGGAAATACCGTGAAAAACAAAAACTCTGGCCATTTTAGTGTATCAAAAAAATGTGACTTTTTTTTTTTTCATCAAATAAATCAGGCTGTCAATAAATGCATTCCAGATACACAGAACAATGTGCTGACAACATCCACTGAAAAAAATAACTCTTAAAACACATTTCTACATGGTTTTGAATCAATTTAATGCGAAAAAGTAGGCGTTTTTTTTTTTCACTTTTTTCCCAATATTTTCATCTTTACTTCATTGGCAATCAACTATTCCCCTAAGTTATGACATCAGTCAATATGCCATTCTTTTCACCAAACACTATACACATTCCACAGAAAAAAAATATAAAAATCCAACCAAAATCAATGGATCTGTGATGATTTCACTACTAGTTGGTGATCAACAAGCTCAGAACTTTAATAGAATTTTAGGCTACTCTCAAAATTCTCAAAAACATGCTAGATATTTAGCATCATGGCACACTTACAAACACACACACACACACACACACACACGATCTTAGTAATTTTAATGAGTTTGGAACAATCAACCAACGGTTACCAACTGACTTCGAAGCTGTTCATCGTTGTCTGTGGTAAGTGACAGTGACTTTAGTGAATACCAGTAGGTCTGCCCCTGCGTTTTGGGAAAAGAATGGTAATATGGATATTGTAATGGTAATTAACTTAAAGGACCATGTCAGTCTTCAAACAAGTATATTTCTGATGATTCCTCATTCCAAATGTATCCCTGTAGCAGCAGAATTCATTCTCTACTAGTTTACTTGGCTAGCTTTAGCCGTTTTAGCTAATTTAGGTGGTTTCTTTAAATGGCCATAACTCCTCACAGGTATGGGGTATAGAGTAGAGACTAAAAAAGTGAGAAAACACCTTTTTTGCATTAAATTGATTCAAAACCATGTAGAAATGTGTTTTAAGAGTTATTTTTTCAGTGGATGTTGTCAGCACATGTGTTCTGTGTATTTGGAATGCATTTCTTGACAGCCTACCAAACCCACAAAGGATTTGATGAAAAAAATAATTTTTCACATTTTTTTGATAAAAAATAAAGGGTGCATACACTAAAATAGACAGAATTTTTTTTTCTGCGATATTTCCGGCAGAGCAGACCCAATTATTTGTTCTTAGGGTCAAAGTTAACAGAAAAAAACACAAATAAAAAGTATGGCAGACCTTGTCAGGTTCAACCCATTTTATTGACCTTTTGAGACTTTGGCTCCCCGACTATGACTTTGGTAATAGAAGACAAAGAGTTTTGCCATTTATGAATGATGTATAGCAACATGACCATGCTTGTTTAATCATAGCTCATTGTGAGTAATTCCCACATTGTCATTTAAGCCTCTCTTTTAATACTTCTACGTAGGTAATGTTATTCTCTAAACACTGTATTTGGATGAATAGCCCTTTGAGGCATTTTTAACATTCCAGACTGCTGAAATACATATGGAAAGCTGCTTTTCTAAGGAGCTGAGGTATGTACGCTCAACATCTGGCTTTGATCAAGACTGTAAACTGTCTGGTTCTGTCTAATGGCAGCATGCCAGACAGTAAACATTGCCAACATCACACAATCTTGCAATGTAAAATTACTTTCACTACGAATCACTCACACAGTGCGTCATCGCATGAACAGATCACAGCAATGAGAAGTGCTTCCTGTACCAGTTTTAAAGGAATTAATCATATGTTGACATTCATACCACCATGAACAAATGATGGTCAAATTTCCCATTATTTTCTCATTGTTTGTTACATAGCTGACATCGTTGTGAAATCCAGCATTACACAGCTTCTTCCATATCTTTTGCCCCAACAAGGTCTTTCCATTATAACCATATTCTGCTGGTATTTCATTTCAAAAGCAGAACATAACTTTTACTTATTTGTTATTCACCTTTTTCCATCCTTCCTTAAAAATGTTGTAGCATTTATCCTAACACAAAATCTGATTGTACGCACCTGGTTCAAAGACATTATAAAACAAATACGCAAACCTGAGTTGTAGTGAAATACCTTTGTGAATGCATTGCAATTAAGGTCAAATAATGGTCTTGTCAGGACTTGCTGACAAGTCCTACCGTGTCACATTTTACCAATCTGGCAACTTAAGATCACATATGAATATCTTAAATGAACCACTTATAGAAAACAAAACTTTCCAGTGCCATTAAGTGATTTCAGAGCAGTCAACTGAAATAACATCTTTATCATTTTCCGATTGTGCAGATGTAGGTTGGAGTGGTCTGTAATAACAGGCAAGTTTCCTGATGATAAGTTAGGAAAGCCAAACACTAAGAGCCCTGCAGCTTGAAGTATGATGAATGTTCCCTAACAGGCAGCCAAGTTTATGATTGTTTTAGAGTGTGTAGTCTCAAAATAAAATCTCTCTTTGATCACATGCTCTCACATACACATATACAGGTAGGCTATTAATACTATGGAAACATAGTCGAACAAACAGGCACGGCGAGTGACTATTATTATTACAAATGGGCAAAAAAAGAGATCTTAGCTACACGCAGTTCATTATGAATTAACCATGAGGCTTCCTATATAGAGGGTCTGTGAATTTTAGCACAGAGCCATACCAGTATTCCTTTTCTGAATACTTCGACAGTGCTACAGAAAAGAACCAATCTACCAGACACCCAGCACAGTTTTTCCAGCTAAATGGACCTAGTGGGAACAAGACTGAAGCAATACATATCCAATGAATGGGTACTTTTCACATTTCCAGAGTTTTCAGAAACGGAAGTTGTCATAGTCGGGACTTGGTGGTGAACGGGAGACAACAGCAAATATAATTTTTGTATTCCCATTCGCTCCAATAGCAAAAGAAAAAATCCATGATAGCATTTCCATGACTTTCCAAAAAAGTGAAAAAAATGATGATAATAATAGCAGGAGATTGATTACAGCAGTCAGAAGAATGGCTGTAAAAATTTGCCAAACTTGCCAGCTGCTGTATTAGAAAAACCATCACAGCAGCATTAAAATAAATATTTGTGATATTGATAACTGTGAAACACACCATTACAGTCTGTAAAAACATATCTATAGACATGCAAAGTCTAAAAACAAAAAACACTAATTTAGAAAAATTATCTAATATATACGTATGTATATTTTTTTCTCTCTTGTGTAAGTAAAGGGTTGAGTCACCTTCACATACAAAAACGATGGTCCCAATATGTCACACAGGAACAGAACATCATTTTTGAAATGTAAATTATGGTGACTCAAACTTTCACTTAAAAAAGGGAATTTGAACAATATTGTATTGATATTTGTACAATGTAGAAATAAAATTGTAAATATATATATATAGATAGATAGATAGAGAGAGAGAGAGAGAGAGAGAGAGAGAGAGAGAGAGAGAGAGTCTGAGAGAGAGAGAGAGAGAGAGAGAGAGAGAGAGAGAGAGAGAGAGAGAGAGAGAGAGAGAGAGAGAGAGAGAGAGATCTTGCAATCTTGTTTCATTAGTATATCTACGTTACAATTAGAGATCATAAATAGTGGCATGCATTAGCCCAACATGCCAACAAATGCATTTGTTAACATTGGCCAGTTTTGTTGTGAATTAACCATGTGGACTGGACACTCTAGTAGCATCAAACATAAAATCACAGAGATGTTGAATTTAGATGTGTAAATTAACCTACCTCCTACAGCGTTCCACATATGGATCGATGCGGCAGAATTGCACACCTCCGTGTCTTTCGGCGTCCTCGGGATTAGCAAAAGCCTGTCAAAACACGTAGGTTTTACATCTGTCTGGGACGTCAAACCGGATGAAAACTTTTTCATTTCGAAGAGAAACACTTTATTTTAGAGCTCGACTGTCTTGTAGTGATTATGTCTCGTCGCTAGCGGTGTTTGCAGTAATGAAAAGTATTTTGGATAAAATGCTTCACAACTTACCTTTTTCCGAAGTCTCACTTGGCCCGTAATGATAGCGATGATGTACATCTTTAAGATTAAGAGCGTGCTGTAGAAGATGAAGCATAACAGTACATCGCTCCCGAGCATTTTGACTTCAACAGACTGAGTGTGTGTTTGTATGATATGATGGAGACGTAGCCTATTTGGAGAAGTATTTATATGTGAATCCCCGTTTTGTCCAGCCTATTCCCTATAACTCACTACCTGGCAAGAAACTTTCACTGACGTGCAGACTTCCTGCCCGTGTGATGACACACGTCCATATGAGGATAGGGTGAGACATGTAGGCTACTGGATAATGTTACATTACAAAATAACTTCCACCACTTTTCAATTGGAATACAAATTTAAACCGTGAAGGATTAACCCTGAAAAGAGGGGCCTTAGACCTCCTTAGATCCCCTATTTTTTTTACAGAAATAAACCATGAAATAGCTACCAATCTGCAATTGTTTTTCAAGCTCTTATACAGGCTTTGGATGTTTCAAGCCACAATTTAAAATAAAAACCTAAAACAGTACAATAATTTGACAGAAAAAATTATAAAAGAAAAGAATGTATTCCATAAAATTCATGAATAAATTAGCCCTGCCTCCACACTCACGAAATCAGAGATCCACTCGGTCAACTTTACTGTAGATGTGCACAGACAGCAAGTTCATATCAGCTGCCTGTGTGTGTTGAAAAACCTGTCACCAACACTTTCCCAAGCATGCTATTGGATGAAGGCAACAAATACGTCAAGCATGTCGGACCCCACACGTAGCCGCCTGCTCTATTCGCCGGGAAAATAACCTGGAGAAAGTTACAGATATTATATGTTTAAAGTATGTGAGTGGCAACAATTTTTATTTGCTTTGTTGAAAAGTGTAATGGTTATATAAAAAACTGGGTTATCCATCCCCACGAATCATCTGAAAACACGAAATCTCCCCTCGGCCCACCTTGGATTTCATGTAAACACCAAGGGGGTAATCCATCGACCAGAAGTTGAAGCCTCGAGGGAGCTGCCATCTTGTAGCAGAACTTCACTTGCGTTAGCATTCCCATTGACTTCCATTCATTTTGGCGAATAACTTTACATCTGAGGCGTTTGAAGACCCCATTTGTCCTTTATTTATTTCTAAAGAAACATGACAATGTATAAAATGCTCCATTACCTTGTAGCTTATGTTATGGCCCCGTAGAAGCAGTTTTAGTGGAAGTGGGCTAACGACTGCGTCATAACCACGCGACTCTCTGTCGCACAGTAGAGAGAATACCGTATGGACAGGAGAAGAAGCTTGCGCGCAATCGGGGAAACGTGGAGGCAAAATGACAAAATAATTAATCAGAATACCTAGCAAAATTGTCTCATTCTACTTGCTCATGGACAGCTCCTACTCACACTCTCCGCCTCTGCAAGTTTCAGAAGGGAATGATTCAGATTTCTCATGCCACAGCCACTAGAATAAAGACGGGTTGCTCGTCACATCTACGTCGTCAAGCTCTGTTTGAGTCTGCACGTCAGGGACGGAAGTGCTAAAAAAACCCGCCAAGTCGTCTCAATGGAGTTCCAATGATATCGCTCTGTCCACTTCTTATACTGTCTATGGTAAACACTTGATGATGCGAGCGAAATACCGGAGTGAACATGGCTGTAAACAACTTTTGCAGATTATGCGAAGTTAATTTACGCATTCACGGTACAATCACGGCCTCTAACTTATTTAGAGCCAGGGTGAAACAAGAAAATATTTGTAGCCAACTCTCAAACTTAGGATTAGATCTTTTAAACACAGCTCTTTGTTCCTCACGAGTCTGTCGGAAATGCTGCAATTTAATTTCAAGATTAAAGCATGACATGGAAATATTTAAGGACTGGAAAAGAAAGCTGCATGCATGCATCCTGTGTCTCGTTCCCCATTTCCGCGATCGTTTCGGTTTTCGATTTCTCTAACCTAATGTAAAACTCGGCGCTTAGCGTCTACGTCACGGCCCTCACCCCGCCCTCTGTTCGTTGATTAGCCGGCTGTCCGAAGGCCGCTGGAAAACTGAAAGATAGGCTGCTATCTCAGACTGACTACAGGAGCGAAATGAAATTAGCGGAAGTAGGTCTGACATTGTCAGGAAATCATGTCTGTCATGTGATTCCCTGTTTGTCATGTGATCCTGCCATGCCTTGTCATTGGTTAATTGCTGTTCATTGTTCACAGGTGTCCCTTGTCTTGTCATTACTCTTGTGTATTTAAGTCCTCATGTTTGCCATGTGTCTTTGTCAAGTATTGTTTCCTGTTGTCGGGCAAGTTCATGCTTTGTTTTTTGTTTTCATGCCACACCATGTTTTTGTTCCATGTTTTGTTTTATTTGTAATAAATACTGAACTTGGTTTCTCTGACGTGAGGTTCTCTCGTATTACGTAAGTTTAGCTTACGCTACGGGAAAGATTCATCTTCTCGAGATATTGAAACCAAAAAATTATCCTTAATTTTGTATTCATTGTCAACTCAGTGCAGCAGCTAGCAGACCTAGAGCAGTCTGTCTACTCATGCTCAGAGGCTTTTAGCAGTGTTCATCGCTATAGCAACTTACGCTCCACGGCTAACCAGGTCCGGGGCAGGTTATGTTCCAGGTAAGAGGTTGCAAAACGAAAAACGGCTTTGATCCTGAGTTTAGGAGTTTAGGTGTGACATCATAGCGAACAGCCAATCACATGCTGAGGAAGAGTGAAAATCATTCAAAACTCATTGAAATTAATTTCTCGCGAGAGAAGTTACCGCGCAATTAAGAATTTAAACAAATGTACAGCAGGAAGAAAATGTCTATGAAAGAGGGACAACTAAAAGAAAGTCTCGCTACTGGATATCAGTGCAAGTAAAAGTTTATACAGTTGATAAAGGTTTTTAAAAAAAATTTTATAGCTTCATTTCTTTATTCTAAAGCATATTTATA